>JAFMPE010176484.1:2716-21064 GCA_024759925.1 Ficus religiosa
CAAACAACCTGCAATATGTTCCACATACTTGCGATTCAGCAAAAAGTATAACCCAAAAAGTCGAGAATAAGACCAATATGGACCACCATCATTTATACGACGGCAATCCGCGGGACAAACAACTGATTTTTTCTTTTCCCCCTTTTATGATAGGAGTATTTTATTTTAGAGGTGCATAATATTAATGATTTTAATCATAGATTTAAATAACAAAATACATGTTATATGAGGCTGAGTTAAAAATAAATTTTCTTATAACTACTCTCTACGTTTTTTTTTTTTTTTCTTTTTTGAAATTATTCTGTGTAATTTAACTCACACTGTTCAGTAGTTATTAGGGACAAACAACTGTGAGTTTTTATTTTTTTTATTTTTTCCTTCTATGATAGGAGCATCTTATCTTAGAAGCGCATGCTATTATTAATTATAAAATCATGAGATTTAAATCACAAAGTACATTTTATAAGAGGCTGAATTATACATAAATTTTTTTATAGACCACAATTATATTAACTTTACGTGCTTGTTTGGTTGGTTGGTTCAATCCAACTCAACTCAAACTTTTTTTTTTTTTTGTCTTTTTTCTAAAAAGTTTTTTATCTTTTCTGAAAATTCAAAAAAATTTATTGTTTCAACTTAAAAATCTCAACTCAAACTAACATACCAAACAAACCCTATAGCTATCGTCTTTCTATTTTTTTAAATCGATAACCTTTGCCTAATTTAAGTCATACTATTTTCAGTAGCTATTGGGGTCCAAGAGGGGCTTAACTTTTTCTTGGTACACTTTTAAGTGAGTATTTCTTTTGAATTTACATATTAGTCCCCTAAAAATTATTTTAGCTAAAAGCCCCCCTAAAACGTTACCAACTTCATTTTTTTCCCTAAAAAATTGAAAGAAAAATAAATATTTTAAAACCAAAGTCTAATTAATATTCCTAAAAACATAATGAGATACTTTCTCTTTAGTAGCTTGTGATGTTTATTAAATAAGTCTATTTATTTTTATCTCTCATTTAGCATTTAATAATTATCTATTTTTGATTAAATATTTATCGTAATTGTACCAAGGTAGAGGCAGAAAAAAAGTAGAAAAGGAAGTGAGTGCGTGGCCAGACGGTAGTGAACAAAAGGAAACGACGGAAGTTTCCAAAAACGACAGCAAGCTGACACAACATTATTATAAACGCAACGGCGAACAATGAAGGTTAAACGACCGGAAAAACAACTAACGACAACAACTGGAAAAACACGTAGAGGTCACAAAAGTGAAAAAACAAGACAAAGCAAAAGCAAATCAACAAATTCCAAGCAACAACAAAACCAAAAAAAAAAAAAAAAAAAAGCAAATCAACTAATACCTACCCCACGCGCCGCCGCACCCCCACCCCCAAAACAAAAACAAAAAACAAAAACAAAAACAAAAACCAGCCCACCCGAAAGAAAAAAACAAAAAAAAAAAAAAGTAATAACTAGAAAACGACAAAATCATAAAGGGGACCACAGCAGGAAAACTACTACAGAAACAATTAAAACGACAACAAGAGTCAAATTTGGACTTGGAGCGAGGAGAACCACTTTTTTTTTTTTTTTGTGATAAACCACAAAAAGTTGTCCCGGTCTCTGTGCGGAGGAATGTGAAGCAAATAGTGCACACCCGTGGGGGAGGGAGAGCGACAGAGCGACAAAGACTCGGGAAGAAAAGTAGAAAGGATATAAAAGTCATTGTCAAGAACGTCACAATCATTATATTTTCCCAAAGTGTGGACTTTATACTTTTTTTTTTTTTTCTCCAGACTTATAAGAGAAATTTTGGTATATTTTAAAATTTATTTACCAAAAAAAAAAAGAGTATGTTTAAAATTTATTTCATGTTTCTCAAAAGACAATAAATTATAGTGTATATTTTTAGGTAAATTCTTGGATTTTCAAGGGGAAATCATTGGATTTTCTAATAAATAATAGATTTACGATTAATTTTGAATAACATATTTATGTGCTCATTTCCAGGTCAGAGAGAGAGGAATGAGAATTGATTTAACTTTTTTTATATTGTGTGGTCATAAATCTAATTATACTATTTATTATTATATTAAACTTTTATGTTACAATTTACTATTATTCATTTTAAAAATGTTATTTGACTCTTTCTCCCAAGATATAATTATGCGACATAAAATGACAATAACCTCCAAAAATAATGGGTACGTGGTTTCGCATAAAAATAAGAAAGATTCAAAATGGCATCAATTGAAAGAGAGAGAGAAAGGGAGATGGGTTTTGGCCCTGCTCTAATTGATCAAAAAATGCCCTTCCTTACATACGGAAAAAAAAAAAATCAAAATCAAAATATGTCCCCACCTTTTTTGTTAAATGGCCCATACCTTTTCCATCAACAAGCTCTCTTCAGCGACAGCACAATGGAGATATTGGTTTTCGACTTCCCCATGCAAAAGAGATCACCCCTTTCCCCACACAGAGGAGATCTCCGGCGTGGGGATAGTGGTGGTAGCTGAGATATGAACTGCCACGACCTGCCGAACGTCACCTACTAGGTCAGGCCAACGACAGACCACGAGCAGGAAACATAACATACATACATATTTATCATAATAAAATTGCGGAATAATTTTTTTTAAATGCCATTATAGTCATAATCATGCGGAAATAATTGAGATTTTCAAAAATCTACAACCTCGACCGTACTACAAAAGTATTATTGCAGCTTAATAATTTAAAAGTCCAAAGTTTTTTGATCATGAAAACATATTAGTACGGAAATATCTAAGTATGAAGACAAAATAATACGAAAATCATAACAAGGCCACGAAGCCAACTTTCAAAAGAAATTTCATATTAAAATTTGGCCACTACAAGTCTTATCCCATTGCGCATCCACTTCAATCCGCTCCCTTGATCACTGAGCTACTAACTTAAGTATTTCATTTCCTTTCCCTGCAACACAAGGAATCCGAGTGAGCTAGAAAGCTCAGTAAGCAAGCAATCTAACTACTTTAGGTTGAGATGCAAAAGCAACAAGATAATATCTTTAGAGAAAGAAAATATATAATAAAAACATACTTGCTACTTGGATAATTATTAATTTGGCTATGATGAGAAATTCCTTATAGCTTCTCGAGCATAAGTGGGTTTTTAAAATCACAATTCCATTAGACATAAGTCATTATAAAATTTCTAGTTCATACGATACCTCATATAAGATTATAATACATTTTTGTAGTCATAAATTATTATTTTCATATTCAAACTATCATATCACTCTCCTCTTAAGCTTGTAGACTTTCGTATCTTATAATCAAGATATACTTTGTCTTGTTCATCATATCGTAATCGTAATCATAATCATAATCATATCATACCTTCTTTATTATAATCATATCATATGTTATACCATCTCATGCTATTTTATTCATATTATAATCACTTAATTTCTTACTATAATTGGAGTCTTCCCAATCAATCATGCACTCCCATAAGCACAATCTTATCTAGAATTCATTCATAGACCACACATTAATAACAAAAAAAAGAATCTAAATTAAACAATTATTCATAATAATCCGGCGTTCCCATAATTACCTTCATAATTGGAATTCACAACAATCAAGTAAACTATCAAGATATTGATTAAAATAAGATAATCGTTACATTTTCACTTACTCCTATCTAAGGCAATTATATTTAAACTAAATCGAAAAACACATCTACTCTAAATTAACATACTTTTATCGTATCATAATTAACATATCATAATTCAATGTATCATAACATTTTTTGTAATATAACATCACATTAATCATAACAAGAATAACAAAATATTTCTAAAAATATATTACCATCAGACAACTTATCATATGACTCATAATGTGACATGCTTCTGTTAGGGCCCTTGGTACTGCTTTGTTGGCTCATACAAAATCGTGTGGTTGTCCTTGATACCAGGCCAATGGGTCAAAGGAATCGCATACACGGACCACACGCGCCATTTTAGAAGCCAAAACCAGTTTATAGAGGTATACTACTTACAACTTGTGAGACATTTTCCGAAACCAAAGTCAATGGCTCATTGACGTACTTATAGAAATAAGCAATCACGTGGAACATACGAAACTTATCCCTTCTTACCTGGCCTAGGCTCAGAGAATTCGAAGTTCGTAATCAAATCGTAATCACGAAGATTATGACGACCGCCACAATCATAACCCGGGATTTCGTAAAAATTCATCATAAAGGTCCACAAAAGGAACTGGCATTACCCCTTGAATGCAACTAATCGTACGATTCTGAAAGATATATGCAAAATGGATCTTGTATTATTCGTTTTGTCATTACGAACATTTTGACATAAAAATTATCTTACTTCGATTTGAAATAAGAAAGTTATGGATTTTTAAAGTTTGAATTTTTTGAAAATAAAATAGAAAAAAAATTTAATATAAAGTTAAGATTTTAAAATCCAGATGACAAAAGACTATCTCTAGATAGCGCAGAAACGGCCTTAAGAATTGTTTATGAAAAATACAGTATCTAAAGTGATAAAGTCCAAAAAGTCAGGGGAAGTTAACCTTTGGTAACGAGAGAATGGTAATTTCAAAGCTATTAAAAAAGGAAAATGTGTCGTATTTTAATATACCAGATCGCAATATATACATGCACAACTGTAATGAAATTAGAGGCTTCTTGTAAATAATAAGGGAAAAACTTGTATCAAAAAACTGAAAACTCAAAACTGAGTACGGAAGAGAGGCAAAAAAACCCAGACTACTCAAAGAACATATCCAGAATTTAGAGACATCTAAAACTCCAGAATTTCTAAGAAAATCCGACAATCCAAAACAAACCTAAATAAATTTCTCATCAAATTCTCCAAAACTCATCTCATAAATCCTCTCGAAACCCAGTTTCAAAGGATCTTCATTTCTGATCGGTCCATTTCAACGTATATTTTGCTGTTGATCTTATTATTATTATTATTATTATTTTTGGTTGAAATCTATTGATTCTCTTTCCGGATGATTTATTTTGAGGTTTTACGAACATTAATGGAATCATGTTCTTTATGTTGTTTCAACGTTCAATTGCAGTACCAAACCGAAGGGACATTCCAAAACCAAAACCAAGCTTTTAGGCTACAATGAGAAACCATGTGCTCATTGCCGGAGGCGGAGTTTTGACAAAAAATAGATTTTGGTTAGGTGTGGGTCGGTGGAAGGTTTGGAAAGAACGAAGAAGACAGAGCTATGCATGAAAAAAAAAAAAAAAAAAAAGGTTCCCACAACTATGTATACTTTTTGCACCCTATCCCTCTACAACTGTCAGAGGTAATTTTCTAGCTTGCCCAAAACCGTTGTACTCCAATCTTCACCGACCATCAATCATCCAACGGACACACTTCAAATACCCGACATATCCGCTACCGAGACCGATCATATATATATATATATATATTATAAGTATAAATATAGGTGGTGTAAGTGTAAGTAGGAGGGGCTTTCTTATTTTTGGGGGGTTAATCATAATTCACATACTTATATATTATGTACTTACGGATACCTGTATCTATAGATAAAAATATTATCCCCGCTACTCTAAAAGTGAAGAGATTTAAACTTTACATGTTTAGATAGAATTAAAAGTGATATTATCAACAAATTATGCCTATATTGATTATATCACACTTATTTTTGTTTCTCGTAAATATATATTTATTTTGGATTCTTAATTCAAATTAAAAATTTTTAATTTAAAACGGTGTGTTAAATGAGGTTGGTCAAAATTTGTTTTAAAAATGATCATTTTTGCAAATCAATAGTCTAAATACCCGGCTTTCTATGACAACACACCATCATTTCTTAATACACCATCAACATTATCTTGCCAAATCTATCCCAAATCATTTTACCCCAAGTTCACGTATATAAACCATAATTTTCCACATGATTAATCCTTTATTTATTTATTTTTTCCTCTCCACTTCGAACAATCAAGTGAAAAAACCCTTGATTGCCTTGAAATCATATTCTTGTGTGAGGCCAATGTTGATTATTACATGTCCTTCGTCAATTTGACCACGTTTACAAATGATGTGCCAAAATCACATTTTAGCATGATGTCCAAATCCAAATTTCTATTCCAGTTTTTGTTTTTTTTATGAAAAGTCAACAAAAATTAAAATTAGTTCGTAAAAAGTCAACCAATTTTAACATAAATATTTCATTCCTAAATGAAGCAAAACAACCTATAAGTTTCTGATTGGTTCTTATGTTCAAATATAAAGTTTTTCATATCAGTTTTTGTCTTTTTTGGAAAAATCAATAAAACTTTAACTAGTTTTTGAAAAGTCAACCAATTTTAATAAAAAAATTCAATTTCAAATCCGTATTCTAATCTAAAGCTAAATAAATGACAGGAAGGAAGGAAAAAAAAAAAAAAAAAGAACAATAACATCATAATACATCAACTGAAAACGACAAAGACTGGTTTTTCTTTTCTTCTTCTTCTTCTTCTTCTTCTTTTTTTTTTTTTTTTTTTTTTTCTCAAGAGTTGGAAAGATATCAAATTATCAACTTTAAACAAGAACTTCCCATTCGGATTAGCTTAGGGGTTAAGCGAGAAAAATTTTGGATAAAAGCTCTCAAATTTAAAATATATGATTATTCTTATATATTTTTAATAATTTTTTATTTTTAGTCTATAATATTAAAGATGGTCTATGTAGATTTCTGAGGTTTTTTGTTGTCCATCGTATCTATGTGGTTCTGTTTGACTTTTGTTTACGTGGAGTTGATATTGACCTTAGTATTATATGTTACTGGCTCTCAATCAATAAAAAGATTTCATTGATTAATAAGATCTTTCCAAAATACCTTTTTAGATGTGCTCAAATATTAATGTGCCGATAAACTTTTATGCTATCAAGTTTCGACCTAGATATTTCTTCTTTGGGGTGTTTGATGAATGAGTTGAGTTTGAAAATTTTATGTTTCAATAGTAATTTTTGTTGATTTTTTAAAAAAGATAAAAAATTTTTCAAAAAAAGATTAAAAAAAAAGTATAATTTAACTTAAATTAAACTTACCAAGTAAACATGCCTTAAACTTTATCAGATTCTTAAGCCGATGGATCCAATCTCAATTAAAAACATTGAAATAAGAGCAAACCTTAAAAACGAATGCAACTGAAAAAACGATACATACTACAAAACCAAACAACAAAAATTGTTTTTTGGACACACAAAATTTATTGTAATCTGCATTAACACAAAAAAAAAAAAAAAAAACTTATGTATATACACGTGTCCTTTTGGCAGATCTGACAGCCACAGCCGGCCCCGTGGTGGTCACCACCGTCGAAGGCGGAGAGATTAAGAAAATCGTCGATCGGAGTAGGTAAAAGGACAAAAATGTCCCTATCCCCCAACAGCCAAACCGCCCGATGCTTTTCACTCTTCCCCTCCGAACCCAGCACGAGCATTTCTCCTCCACACGTGCTCAAGTTACTAAGGGCAGTTTAGTAATTATGATTCCATACGTGGCTGTAATCCATTGGTGGCTGCGAAAAGGCCAAAATAAAAAAATAAAAATAAAAATAAAAAATCAAACAAAGCCGTATATTTTGCGATGGTCGAAGGCCCCCACTCGCTCTCTCCCGCCACGCGCCCGTCTTTGGGTCTTTCTCTCTCCTCTCTCTCTCTCCTTCTCTCTCTACTTTCTTGTTCTTCTTGTTGTTCTTGTTCGTCTTCGGCTTCTTCTTCTTCTTCTTCTTCGGCTTCTTCCGACAGTGGATCTGTAGAGTTTCTGGGAAGGGGGCTAGGGTTATCCCTAATCGGGATATCTTTATCCTGATTCGGATTTCGGAACCGGAGATGGGAATGAATTCGATAACCTCGGAGTCGAACAGCGACCTCGATGAGCAGATCTCGCAGCTCATGCAGTGCAAGCCGCTCTCCGAGCAGCAGGTTCGATCTTCATCTTTCCTTCTCGTTTTCTCGCCTTTTCTCGGCTGATTTTGGCGCTGTTGTGAGGTTAAATCTAGGTTTCTAGGGCGCCCGTTTGGTTTCCGAGAAAATTTTGGGATTTTCTCTGTTGGTGCTGGGTAAAGTTCGCTGCTTTTCGGCGAGTGTGTTAGCGGTTGGTTAGTTTTTGGGGGAGAAGGGGGGGGTTCCAGATTCTTGTCTGAAATTGTTTTATTTCTTTACCTAAAAACCTGAAATGGGGGATTTAGCTGAGTTGATTTCTGGTGGAATTAGTTTCCTGATGTGGGAAATGCATTTTTTGTTTTGAGTTCGAGCTGAATCGAGTTCTAATGGAGGAAGGAATCGAGACGTTTCGACATTTTGAAGCCTCAAGAGTAGAGTTTTAGGGTGTTGTTTTGACGAATTCGGAGATCTACTTTGAAACCCAGAAGATTTGAAGAGGAACAAGATTCGAATCGGAGATTCAATCCTCGAACCTGAGATTCTATTATAGTATTCTGCAAAGACAGTTTTTGTTTGTTCATTGTTTAAATGTATATTATCTGTTTTTCTTTTTATCCGAATACACGGCCCAATCTTCTTTTCTGTGGCTGTAGGTTAGAACATTATGCGAGAAGGCGAAGGAGATCTTAATGGAAGAAAGCAATGTCCAGGTATAGCCATCTCTACATGCTTGAAGCTAATCACTTTAAATCTAATTTGCATTTTTTTTTTTGTTGCCGAATGTAAAAAGTTCTTAGCCATTTTGTTTGAACTTAGTTTGAGTTTCGACTTTCTTGTTGTTGGATTCGTAGGAAATGCGTGTACTGTTCTGTCTATACTTTAGTCTTATTCTGTTTGATTGGTGAAGAAGATAAGTTTATAGTTGGTTGAGTGGGATGAACTAATTTCTCAATTTCATGGATCACAGCCCGTTAAAAGCCCCGTGACGATTTGTGGCGATATTCATGGGCAGTTTCATGACCTTGCTGAACTTTTTCGAATTGGAGGGAAGGTATCTGTTCTGGCTATGACCTTGCTGATCAAAGAAGTATCTTTAAATTCTTTTTGAAGAGGAATCCCATAAAGGCCACAAGTTTGTGAACTTCATTTTAGAAAATCTCCGTTTGTTTCATATTTTAATGTAACTAGATGGAATTGGGACAATCACCTACTGGATATCTGAACCTTTTGTTGAGAATAACTGATTCTGTTACTTTTTTAGGGGAAAAAAAAAAAAAAAAACTTATTTCAATTTAGGTGTTAATGTTGTAGGCTTTTCAGTGCTGGTGAACTTTCTTCTAATTAAATTTTATTCAATGATTTTCTTCGACAGTGTCCGGATACCAATTATTTGTTTATGGGAGACTATGTGGACCGTGGCTATTATTCTGTTGAGACTGTGACGGTATGTGAAAACACTCAGCTCTAGGAATGTGGCTTTAACTTATAGCATCTGTATCCTGCTAATTGATATACCATGAATTTTTTGAATGCATAGTTACTGTTGTAAACTTGGATGTCAAGTACCTTATTAGCATATGGATTGGACTAGTACATCAGTCATTTTCTCTGCAATTTGATGCTTGGCTTTTATTTATTCCAATACTAGGGTATTTTTAGGGGGGGAAAGGTTTTATCTTCCTGGATTTTTGAATTTGTGCTGTTACGGAGACTGATTAGTTCATTCATTTCAGCTTCTCGTGGCCCTAAAAGTGCGTTATCCTCAGCGTATTACCATTCTTAGAGGAAACCATGAAAGTCGTCAGGTATTCATTTGCTTTTTGCGGAAAAAAAAATTTCATTGCATCTGTAATTTGAGTATTCCCCCATTTTTCCCCTTAGAGAGTAAAGTTTTGACTAATAATTAGAACTTACGTTGGTCAATCAGGGGGAAAGAAAGGAGAAAAGGAAAGAAATTTAAAATTGAAGTTAAATTTTGGACTATTTTGTGCCACTTTGAATATATTGAAAATCGATCTAACTATAGCTTCTATTTGTGGCAGATTACTCAAGTTTATGGGTTTTATGACGAATGCCTCCGAAAGTAAGTTATGTTGGGCTACTTTGCTTTATATTGCTGTATGGACAATATTATGGTTTAGCAATTAGATACGATGGTTTATATTTACTTATTTCGACTATGCTTACTTGCATGAACTTTTGTATTGCACAAACGTTCTGAGATTTTGGAATCATTATATAGAATCGTTTATTTTTTAGGTTCTGAGATTTGATGTCTATGGAAACAAGGAGGTCTGGTGTTCGGATGCATTGCCATAATGTGATAAATATTGATTTGTATTGGCAGCTTGATGCACTTATATTTATTAATTTCCCCCCCTTTTCGCTAATCACTGATAGCATCTGTCTCCATTTTATTTGTAGGTATGGCAACGCCAATGTCTGGAAGATCTTTACAGATCTTTTTGACTATTTTCCACTGACTGCATTGGTTAGTAAATGTTCTAACTGGTTCTGTTAAATAACAACGAATATGGATGTGAATGGAAGCGGCACGCCAACTATGAAGAGATTTTCCCATCTGATTATATATTTGTATTCTAAAAGCAAGAGTTTTTTTTGTTAGCTATTTCCCCGCTTTGCATTTGGTTTTATAGCTTAGTAAACCATTTAGCTACATTATAATCGTGCTTTCGATTAGTCAATGACTAATGCTTCCAAGTCTTTGCCTTTTCATTTTAGGTCGAGTCAGAAATATTTTGCTTGCATGGTGGATTGTCCCCTTCCATTGAAACCCTTGATAGCATACGGAATTTTGATCGTGTTCAAGAGGTTCCTCATGAAGGACCCATGTGTGATCTGTTATGGTCTGACCCAGATGACCGATGTGGCTGGGGTATTTCTCCTCGTGGTGCTGGATATACTTTTGGCCAGGTGACTCCAGACATATCCTTGCCATATCGTTGCTGGGAATTTTCTGAAGTTTAATGTTTACATATTTATGTGTAGTCATATATATATATATTTATATATATTTTCTCACCGTAACATGCATAGTTCTTCTGATCTAGTATTGGCATTCTTCATTGCAGGATATATCCGAACAGTTCAACCACACAAACAACTTAAAGCTGATTGCTAGAGCTCACCAGCTGGTTATGGATGGATTTAACTGGGCCCATGTAATTATGCAAACCCTGAATCTGAAATGTTCGTTGTGTTGCTTGTTTTTAGCATGACAAGAAATATCGTATTTGGCAATAATTTATTGTTTTGTTGAACAGGAGCAAAAGGTAGTTACTATATTTAGTGCACCTAATTACTGCTATCGCTGTGGGAACATGGCTTCTATTTTGGAAGTCGATGACTGCAAGAACCACACTTTCATTCAGGTTTCTTCCTTTCTGGTTTGACTGTTATGTACTGGTTGCATTTTTCTGAATGCATGAAAACTGATTTCAATGTACATGTGGTTGCAGTTCGAACCAGCTCCCAGGAGAGGAGAGCCCGATGTTACGCGTAGAACACCAGATTACTTCTTATGAGGTGGCTGAAATGCTCGTTATTCTAGTTACTTCCTACGTTTTCCACTCATGTTCTGGTGGTTGTGCAAGATGACTACTGTCTGGTTTAGAATCTTCAGTTCTACCTTCTGATGCATCTCTGTCCGGTTTAGAACTATAAGCTTCTCCCCCTACTGATTTGTCTTACACTTGAACCTCGCTGGATTTTGCATCAGAGAGATCGCCGAGATAATCGTCTTTAGTCTGATTGTATCATATCCAGCAGAAAATATGTGGATATGTACTCTTTTTTTGTCCTTTTTTCCCCCCATTTTTCCTGCCTTGTTTTATGTCACCCTTCCCATTCTTTCATGGTTTGAGTACGGGTGAGAATGGTTTTTATAATTAGTGGATATTTTGCCATCCTCTTATCCCCCCTTATTTTCTGGTAGTTCGCAATTCCCCTGTTCTTTGAGTTCGAATTACTCTCAAGTTTCTAATCCATGCATGCAGCTGGGTATTTGTCACAACTTAAAAAAAAATTTTAGTTTTCCTCGAAGAGTTGGCTTGGAATGACAGATGTTTTTGCATACATTATTAGCAGTTGTTTCCGAGATGCATTTCGACTTTTCCAAGGCGATAGCGATGGTCAGTTGATCGCCTAGATTATAATGTCCCTTTCCCACAGCGAAGTGCCAGTTGTGAAGGGACACTTAACATGGACAGCTGTTTGTTTAGCTTGTATTGTTGTATAGACGCATGTGAAATTGGAGCTATGGTTTGATTGCTTAAGCTCGTATCTCGAGTGTACAACTTGTGGCATACGATTACAGCTAGTTCTTATGATGAGTTCTGATAGCTTCATTTCGGTTTTCTTTGTACAATCAAAAGCGGATTTGCCAGTTTCATGAGGGCAATTCGCGAGCTCACCACGTATGTACCGTGCCCAAGCCAGCCTCTTACCGGTGCTGGTTGAGATTGGTGCATGAGACCGTTGTCTACAAATTGGTGCATGGGACTCATCCTAGTGCGAGAGGGAACGCAATTACAAAAGGACGTCTATCGAACACATCGAACACGACGTCCACTGTCAAGTCAGTCAGTAAAATTTTTCCCCTTCTCCTCGATCGAGGAGGGAAAAATGTGCCCTGTCCATCTGCCTTTTTGAGGAGTAATGCCGGTTGTTTGTCTCCAATCTTATACCTGTATCCCTTTCTCTTTGAGCAATGGGTTTCCGGTGCCTCACACAGGACCCACCTGGTGTGAGTAACCGAGATTCAAACCCGAGCTCCTATAGGTTGGCATAACAAAGAAAGAGGGGTGCCAAGAGACAACAACACCCCGCCCCTCACTTTCGGAAGGTTTGAAGTCGTTCACTTCTACCAAAATAAGATTAAATATTTACATGAGCCTAAATATCTCTTGCCATTTGCATTTTTTAGCTCCTTTTTTTAACGTGCATAGCATCATGTATAACTTGAAAACTCATATTTCCAACATACTACATATTACTTTCTCATTATGCAAAAGAATTCCTTGTTGAATAAATAAAAAATAAAAACAAAAATAAAAATGAGAGAGAGAGAGGTTGTTGCGCTCTAAAGAATACTACGTCATTTACAAAATTTAAGGGACATCAAATTCCAATAAGAAAATTGTAATTATTGATACAAGAATGACCAAGCAGACATTACAAGCTAAGCTGAGAGAAGAGGGATGGAACAAGATCTACCACAGACCACGCAAGGCCGGCATATTGAAGGAATCTTATACCTGTGTCAACATCAAACGCTTGTTGATTGGAGAAGAAAAACAATTTCTGGATGTAGCCCGCTTGCTTGAACTCGTCTGGTTTTTTCGAATTTTTCCCATTGCCAGATTTACCTAGTGTGGGGATGTAGCTGGTTGATCTTATTGGGATTCCCAAGGTGTTTGATACAATGGGAAGAGCCCATTTAGCAAGAGCCTTGCTACAGAACTTAACAAGAAGTATCGTCGGTATTCCCACAAGCATTCTTCCCACAAAAGCAGGGATTAGAAGTTGCGGAGTGAATATGCGTGGGACGGCTTCGTGGTGAAACTGGTGGTATTGTTGTTGAACCCCAGTTACCTGAAAGACATAACGATGGTTAATCAATGCTAATATTGATGCCTTTCTTTTATGTATTTCACATTTGACAGGCACAAACTACGTTGAATTTGTGTCTACCAAAGCAGTCAAAGGAAGCAACAGATTAGTTCGTGTAGAATTGGTGAAAGATTGCTTACAATTCCCAATGCAACACCGGTGAAAGCTGTGTGGAACTCAAAACTTGGAGTTGGGAACTCTGGAGTTGGATAAGCGAAAAGCAATAGGAAGCTTAGAGCACCCCAAAAGGTTGTGACTGCACGAGAAACAGGACAAGAAAACTATGAACAAGCAGCAAGCTTGCCAAAATACAGATTTGAAGTCATATCTTTTACTTGTGTGAGATCTCATTACGGAACTAGTCTTGTCAATGTACTGAAGTTCAACCAGGGCAAGGATTAACTAACTAGAAGTATATAGGGCGTGTGGAGTCTAATTATCACCCTCATGAAGATTAGAGAGAGAAATATAGAGTATGGAGCTGTGACTTGTGTATTACCTTATAATCTTCTTCATCATAGTGTCGAAAGTGGATGTAGTTCTCACGTCGAGAGTGAGCCACTAAATCTTGTGTGTGCATGTTTGCCTTTTGTTTTATATTATTACTCTAGTTAGAAAAGGATAATGGCGCTTAACCTGTAATAGAGAACATACCATTTTGTCCTGAGACTACAAAACTGTCGACATATTCATTAACTGTAAGCCAAAATGCAAGAACGACCAATCCAATAGCAAGTCCACCAATGACATCAATCAGACTGTGCATGCCGAGGTAAATTCTTCCTATCAAGGACACAAAATATTAGTTTTGCGACCAAAGGCAAAGGAGGAAAAAGTAACAAAGCTTCCTACAATACAAGAAGAAACTAAAAAGATCAACTTACCAAAACCAATAAGGCTCACAAGCAAGCAAACAAGGAAAACTCCGGCAAATTTCAAAGAGGCATCTTCGAGTTGAGCGTAACATAGAACATAGTGCAAAAGATATCTGGAAAAACGTCATATAGGAAAACTTTTAATCCAAATGAAAAACATTATGTATATATACATATATGCATGTATATATATATCTGAAATTATGGAGCCACGGGGAAAAGCACATAAACTTCTAATAATCTAGAAACCTCCTAAGAAATCATGAACGTTCATCTTTTTTCACTAGGCAGGACTCAAGGTTATGCTTCAAACGTAAGAACTCTTTCAAAACCATAAGCTAACAAAAAAACCCCTTATTTTTGGTTACTTCTCAAAGGAAATATACTCCTGGGAATTCACATTAACATGCACAACCAAACACAGTAAAATGACATTCCTCGGAGTCCGAGAGAATACGCTTGTATGCAGCCAAACATGACAATGTAGATTTCTTGGGAACCACATTACCCCCTATCACTCTCCGAGTACGATTACCACATACCAAATGCCCCCTAAGAAATATACTCAAAGTCGGCTAAGATAAATTGCATCACATTTCCACATCACAAAGCATACTCTCTCATAAGTTCGTAACATAGAAATCAAATCGGTAAAGGTCATCACTTGCTCACTAGAAAAACCTCAAGCTCAAGGTTTTGACTCAAAGGTTAAAACTTTATTAAAAGATTCAAAACCAGAACCTACCAAAAAACTAAACAAGCTACTTTTAAAAGGAAAAAAAAGATCAAGCCGAAGAGAAAAAGGTTATACCCAGATAAGCAAACAGTGTTAAGAGTGTGAGAAGAAGGCAATCCATATTCCATAGCATTGTCTTCCTCATCCTTTGTTGCTGTGATTCTTCTTACAGGTGGGCAACTTGGTCTTGGAGCTGACACAACATCCTAATATTGGACATAGAAAACCAAAAAAATATTATCTAGCTTAACAAAATTGGAAAAAAAAAAATAAATAAAAGGCCTCAAAACAAAACTTATCAACCAAAAATTAACTACCTTTATACAGTTCCCCAAATAATCACAGAAAGCCATCAACAGAGTCATCTGCCTTGCCAATTTTCCATGCCCACTCTACAAACATCAAGCAAAGGCAAAACCCGCTAAGCAAAAAAAAAAAAAAAAAAAAAAAAAAATTGACCATTTCAAAGGAAAATGAAGTTTACCCAGAAATGAACAAGAAAATATTGACCATTTCAAAGGAAAATGAAGTTTACCCAGAAAAGCAACGGAAGAAAGGCAGTGTAAAAGGGTACAGAAACAATACAGGACAGGGCAGAGAAGAGAGCATCCAAAAATCTGTTCTGGTATTTCTGCCAAAGAAAAAAAAGAAAAAGAAAAAAATATGTATCAAATGAAAACAAAATATACAGAATTGAACGAGAATTATGATCTGGGTAATTTTGTTAAAGGGCTAACAAGAAAGAAAAAGAATGAAGAGAACCTGGATCTGGAGGATGAGAGGAGTCCCGGTGAGGACATGGCGAGAGACCCACGGTTGGATTAAAGATCGAAGCTTTTCGGTGACATTCAGCAACGACGAAACGACAATCCAAAACCCGATTCCGCAGAGTGTCGTTAATTGCCACGCTGATATGCTCTCCATTGCACACCCCTCTCTCTCTCTTCTCGCTTTCCTCTTTTAGAGAGAGAAAATCGAAGGAAATAACTATGGTGGACGCAGAAAGAAAGAAAACCAGTGGCGGGCCTTGGCTTTGTTCTTTTTTAATTATTTTTTCAAGTTATTAAAAATTTTTTTTTTTGGAATAATTGTTTAATTGAGATAATATGTTGGTTGTTTAGAGGCATTTATTCACTGGATTTTGGCTGGCGGAGAACGCAAAATCCAGCAACTTGGACACAGAAGAGAACCTTCCACGACTGACATAAAGGAAATAAGCTTAAAGTAAAACCAAATTAACTTTTTTTTTTTTAATAGTCTTTATTTTAAGAATTTTGAATTCCAAAAAGAAAATAATATCAATTTTGTCCTATAAAATGTGGAATTTTTTTTTTCTTGACTTTTGTCTGCCATTTTTTTTTTCTGACAAAAGGTTTTAATGAGATATTGGCTTTGTCTGAGTGACTTCTTTAAAACTAATGATTGTTTATGTGTTTTTTTATTTTTTATTTATTTTTTCAGTGATTTTGTTCGTTTGGTTAAACTTTATTGTATTTTTTATTATCAATTTCACATACGATGAAAAGGTTATTAAGATATTAAAAAAGTGTCGATATAATCTGAATGTTTTATTATATCTATTAGTTCATTATTATCATTCTTTTTTTTTTTTGGAAAATAAAAGTCATGTAATATTATCAAAAAAATTCAACAGTGATAATGATTGGCTAGAAATTTCAAGAAAATGTCTTGTTTAACACGTGTTAGAACAAGAAGTTTTTTATTATTTATTTATTTTTCTTGAATCTATAATTTCAATGAATTTTTAAGAGGAATGAAATTAAAAATATATATATATATATGAAAAATAAACAAAATGTTAGCTCATGTAAGCATCTTTTTTTTTTTTTTTTTCCTGCCATTTTCGAAGAAGAAAATGACTAGTTTTGGCATTCCCCCCACTCCACCACCCACCCCCAAAAGAATTAAATAATGGAGGTGTGACCGTTGCCATTATAGTTGCTAGCAAGTTGGCAGTTGGCACAGATTTTGTACGCGCTGGACAGAGTTGACCACATAATTCCTAAAAAAAAAAAAAAATTGACCACAAACTTTTTAAGGTTGCTTAAAAAAAAAAAAAAAAAAAAAAAGAAAAAAGCCTTTTGGGTTAGAAGGGAGGTTTGACCATTTCAAATTCACAAACGTTTCTACCCAAAAAAAATACGACATGGATTGCGTATTTATTTTTAAAATGAAAAATTATCTTGTTTAAAATAACAAAAATCATTTTATTTTATAAATGAAAAAGTATTCTTGGATGCATAAAAATATTTTCTTTTTTTAAATAAAAAGAGTTTGGAAAGTTATAAAATGAAAAAAAATAGTGTTAAAAATACATTAGAAGGAGAATTCTAAAAAATTCTAAAAAGAACGAAGAAAAAATTAGAAAAAACATTCTTTTGCTATTTTCTCGCCCATTCCTAAATTGGACACGCGATCCAAATAGGGGTAAAACTTTTCTTTTGGATTAACGGTTTTTAATTTAACCATTAATTTGATTTTAGTTGTGTTTGTAACGAAGAACAAAAGATACAAGAGCATCTTTCATACTATGTCAAATTAATGTGTCAATAAAAAAATTTTAACACTTAAACATAAATTACTTTACAACATAAAATTTTTTTTTTGATTCTAAAGTTGATATATGTTAAACTTAATATTAAATATATATCAAAATTTTCCCCTAAAACATATTTACACACACACACATATATATATATATATCACATTTTAATATTTGGTTTACTGAGATATCGATTTTTTTTTTAAAAAAGTAAAAATTTATTTCTACAAATTTAAAATTTAATACACTTAATTAAAATTTATATAACATTTGAAATAACATCATAATATATTGACATAGAAAACAAAATAACATTAAATTTATGGATTTTATACTTTGTATGAATTGATATTTACATTTGTACTGTAGTTAGTCCAATACGGAAATTTAATGAGAGAAAGCGTACTTTACTTCTACATATATGTATTTTTATTTTAGCTATCAAGTTAGATTAATTTTTAAACAGTATGATCTATGATTGTCTAGTGTCCACTTAAAATTATTTCTAATTATATACCAAACTATTTAAAGATTAATCTAACAATTAAAATAACAACACATATTAATAAGATAGAATTATAATTTATTTTAAGTTTTTCCTCTA
>JAFMPE010176595.1:0-18346 GCA_024759925.1 Ficus religiosa
ATGTAGGGATTCATTATGATGAAGCAAAAGTTTATAATTAAAAAATCAAGTGTCTCAAACTCTTTGCATTTTCTTCCTAAACAACATTTAAGGTTGGCCCACGTATTATCTCAATGCTAGGGTAATAATTAGGTTCTACAACTCAACAATTGTGATCATACGATTCTTTCCAATTATGTGTTAAATAAGATATTAGAATGCTAATTATTAACTTCACAAATTAAACTGTCTTCCACAATGCTTATATCATACTTAGAAGACCAAAACCACTTGCAGGAATTTTCATAAGAAGTTTCGCCGAGTCTCAAAATTAGTTACATTCTCTAAATATGCTTTGTCCAAATAATACTAGACTGGCCAATAAGTAAAGCAGTCAAACAATTATATTCTTGTAAAAGTCAATCAAGGAAAATATAAAAGAAATATAAACCTACTTGAAGTCATATATGAGTGAAATATTAATCAAGAAGCAACTTGCTTAATCCACCACAACTTTGCACAACTTTGCTAAGCAATCAATTATTGGGAATATTATAACCCAAATATTGCAGTTACTACCTTAGTTACCACCTATAGTGAAGCTTCCGATAATTTTCTATTTTCAACCATTACCATTTATTTTATATAATCTGATGCCCAGCGTCTTGAATTTCATCTCCAGATATATATATATATATATATACATGACAATGTCTTGTTCTTAAAGACCCTTCGATATTCCTCCTCTGCCTGAGTTCTCTTATCAACAGCTTTCAATCTAGTAAGTTTATTACTCGTGTGCCTTTCTTGGTTATATATATATATATGTATGTATGTATGCATGTATGTAATATAAATGAAGTTTATGTAAATAAGTTGGTGGGTTTTTTTCCCCCTTGAATTCTATTGTTGTTCTTCTACTTCCAGGATGATGTTACAAGGCATAACATCTCAAAGTGTTGTAACATAAAAGAGAGAATATTATGCTTGGAATCACAAGATCTTTGTAGGTTGACTTTCTTTCATCTTATGGGGAATATTTTACTCGACATAGGGTATTCGAACTCCGGACCTCAACGTTGAAATAAATATGAAATTATCGTTAAATTATAAACTTATAATCACTTGTTGACTCTATATATGGTTTAGATTATATATATATATATATTATGTTTCTTAGACCCCGAGTTGACATGTTTGATGTATTATACACATGTAGCAATTGTTGTAATCATTCTCCATTATTGGAAAATGGGAATTCTCCGAACATTTTGGAACAGTCCGGTTGGTCCATAGACAACTCACTTTTGGGGCCCTGTTGTGAACTGGGGTTTTCCTATTGCTGTAAGCTTCGTCTCTTACATACTCCACTTCTCTTATAAATTTTAATTCTCCGTTTGCCTAAAGTGACCATAGAAATTAGAATTCATTCATAAGTAAAATCTTCAATTGCAATTCATTTAATGATCAAATTGTTCGAACAAAACTATTGGACTTATACAGGCAGTAGCAGATACAAAGAAACCTCCAGAACTCATATCTGGCAAATTGACTGCAGGTCTTTTTCTTACTTAAATGTCAATAAAAAAAAATTGATTAGATTATGTCTATTTTTGTGGTTGATTTTTCTTTTCTTTTGTTTTTGTTTTTGTTTTTTTCCTTTTTATGGGGCAGTAATGTGCGTATATTCAGCACTGTTCATGAGGTTTGCATGGATGGTGCAGCCACGCAACTACCACCTTCTCGTTTGTCATGCCACTAATGAGACTGCTCAGCTCTATCAGCTCTCCCGTTGGGCAAAAGCTCAAGGGTAAGCCTATTTAGTGTCTTGCTTAACCAAAATCGCTCGATTTATAGCTCGTTTAAATCGACACTCCTGTGTTTTACCCAAACCATAAAGTTGCTCTCTTCGTTGAAATTTTTATGTCACACTCCTAATTCTTGATTCTAATAACTCTTTTAATTTCTACAAAACATTGTTGCTATTGACTATGTTTCAAACGATAGAGTGTTTCTGTAATTTAGACAAAACACGAGAGAGGTAAGAATAGCTTTTGCTAATTGTGAAATCGGATCATTTTATACAGGAACTTGCAGCACAAGACTGAGGAGGCTGGGACCATATGATTGTGATTGGGAATGAGAAAATAAGCATTTAATGTTATGTTCTATAAACCTTTTTTTTTTTTTTTTTTTTTGGGGTGTTTCTAATCGTGTTTGCTGAACACAAATAACATTCATGATGTATAAATAAAGCAAACAATCAGTACTATTATTTGTGCTACTTAAGTGAAATTAAAAAAAAAAAAGAAAAAAGTTTTCTACTGCAATTTCCCGTAATTAACCTTGTTTTGTGGAAAAAAATTCAATCTAGGAAAATGCTACATTACAAACTATCGTTTTTTCACTATTCACAAGAATTGAAATTTTGGATTAACTTTTTAAATGGTATGATATATAAATTGGAAAAGATTTTTGTGACAGTCATCGGTCCCTAAAAGAAAATAGTAAGTTATGCAGTCCTATGTTGTTGGAAAATAAATATATATGACGGTTTATAAGTAAAGAAACTACTTTCTAATGGTATGAGGTCTTTTGGGATGAACCCAAGAGCAAAACTGTACAGACACGAGACCTAAAGCGGATAATGTTATATCAAAGGAAGGTATAAGTTGTTACAAATGATATCAAAACCTATATTAAATTTGAAGTGTGGCCCACAAAAGCGTTGGATCCCAAAATGAGGGGTTATTGTGACAATCATCGATCTCTATAAAAAAAAGATAAGCTCTGCAGTCCCACATCACTTTGAAATAAATATATGTAATGGTTCATAAGTAAAGAGACTCCTAATGGTATAAGGACTATTACGGTGAGCTCAAAAACAAAACTATGCAGACACGAGATTCAAAGTGAAGAATAATACATCAAAGAGAGGCATGGATCGTTACATTTTTGTCAAAAAAAAAAAAACTAAAATATAGGAAAATGCTACATTACAAACCGTCATTTTTTCACTATTCATAAGAATTAAAATTTTGGATTAACTTTTTAATTTGTATGATATATAAATTGGAACTGTTTTATATCATGCATTTAAATTTTTAACTTAAACATTCATGTCTCAAAGTGTTGGAAAATTAATCAATAATTAAAACTACTAAAATAACTCCTAACAAAACTCCCTAAAAGAGCTTTGAAACGCACTGTCGTTTTAGGAAGTAGTAAAACCCTACTCTATTATTAGATTAATTTCTCTTCTCCCCTGCCCGTCCCTCGTTTATAGAGTTTTGTTGAAGTTCTCCACTCCGGAGAAGAACACTCCAAAGATTTCACTCAGCGTCACCGTTGAAGACTCAAAATCACGCCGTCGTCCACCACCAAGCCGCCGTCTCATCAGGCAACTATTCTCTCTCTTCCTTCAATTAAATTTTTTTTTTCCTGTTAATGCTTTCATCTGTTATTTGGGGAGTATTCACATGATTTGAAGTTGAACTAGTCGATTTCTGCTTTCAATCTGGATGCCCATTTTGTTTGGTTTCTTGGCGAAGCTTTGATTTACCGTAAAGGAACAATCTTGAAACATTCACGGTTTGGTTTGGTTTGGTTTGGTTTGTTTTGGTTGGGTTGGTTCATTTTAAGTGCTTCTTATTGTTGGATTGGACTTTGGATGAAAAGGTTGATGATCTGCACGCGTGGATAGAGAAAAACCCAGAGGAAGAGAGACATGGCGAGCCTGGCAGGAGCTAGCTACTTGAAGGCAATCTTTGCTTCTTCTACTTCTATTTTTCGCATTTTTCTTTAATAATTCTCTCTTCGCAATGTGGATTAAACAATTTTATGGTTAATTGGAACCCCATTTGACCGCATAAGATTGCACCAATTAAAGCACGCCAACTGTTTGTGAAATGGCGTCAACGAAATGGTTTCCTTCTTATGGGATTCTTTTGCAATTCGTGAGATTTAGATTTGGTGCTCTTTGTTCCTATTTGTTTGTTCTCTAGAAATTCGAATTATTTTTTTCACTCCAAGTGAGTTTTTCTCTTCAAGTTTTGATGGTAATCAAATAATATGAAACTTGCTTTAATATTCATGCAGAAAGCAGCTGCTGGCCTGAGACGGATTAATTTAGAAGGTCTAAGATGGAGAGTATTTGATGCTAAAGGCCAGGTTTGATGCTTAATCTTTGTTGTTGACATGCAACATTGTTGAGTCATTTTAATTAGCTTTCGGAATAGAATAGCAGGATCGGATTATAAACTACTAAATTATCATGAAACAATGCCAAAAGAGGGGAGATTTAGTCTGATAATGAAACTAGATTTTTGAGGGCGATATTGTTCTTGGAATTGATTGTTCAATATGACCATGTTATTTACTTGAATTGGTGATTTTATGGTCGTTAACATACTCTTTCTTCCTAAAGGTTCTTGGAAGATTAGCGTCGCAAATATCAACTGTAATTCAAGGCAAGGATAAACCAACATATGCACCATACCGTGATGATGGGGATATGTGCATCGTGCTTAATGCGAAGGATGTCTGCGTTACGGGCAGAAAACTTACTGATAAGATTTACCATTGGCATACTGGGCAAGTAACCCCACTAAAGTCTTAACATATTTGAACAGTTTTGGTAGTTGGAACTTTGAATTTTGGAGAGTGCATGTGCCGAATATTCATTCAGATTGTGACTTGTGATGTCCATGTTTTTCAGTGGTCTATTGAGTGTGAATCTGGAATTATTTCATTAGGATAAGCAGTGCGAATCCTAACTGCATAGCGTATCAAATGCTGGTGAAAAAAACTATAGGAGTTGTTCCTTAAGTTTTACTCATTCATTTAGCTGCATGACTGTAAAAAATGTTCCTCTTTGCACACTTTTGTCTTGACGTTTAACGTGTACGACCTGTAGGTATGTGGGCCATCTCAAGGAAAGAAGCTTAAAAGACCAGTTGGCCAAAGACCCTACAGAAGTCATCCGGAAAGCTGTGCGACGCATGCTTCCTAGGAACAAATTACGTGATGTACGCATAACTAGAGATCAATCCAAATTTCCTTTAAATATAATATTTTTCTCATCTTTCAAGCTTGCATCTACTTGGTTTTCTTCTTTTCTTTTAGACGTACAAATTTAAATCAGCTCTTTTGCATTTATGTTCTTGTTGTATTGTTACTGTGTTCAAGATTTTATTGCGCCAACAATTTCTTTGAATGCAGGATAGAGAGAGAAAACTAAGGATATTCGCTGGAAGTGAGCATCCCTTTGGTGACCGACCCCTTGAACCATTCGTGATGCCTCCAAGGAAAGTAAGAGAGATGCGTCCTCGTGCTAGACGAGCCTTGATACGGGCCGAGAAGAAGGCTGAACTGCAGCAACAAAAAGCTAGTGACACAAGCAAAGGCAGCAAGAAGAATAAAGCCGAAGTGAATCCTTGAAGAGTCATTGTAGCGTGCTATGTAACACCATGAAGGAACGAGTAGATCAGCTTTAATAAGTTTGGAAAGCATAGTATTCAAAATTCTTTACTCGTTTACCGGATCTTTTATTTAACTTCCTTGTTAAGAAGACCAATTCTGTTTTGGCAAGGAAAGTGAGTAGTCCACAGGATAGAAGTTGATCTCGTGTAGATGTGCAATGGTCACTTTTTCGGTTTTTCCTTTGTTGGGTGTGCATTTTGGTCCCGTTGGGGTTAAGTAGAGAATGTGCCAATCTGAGAATTTTGTAGCTTATGATAGAATAGAACAATTACCCCATGGTAACTGTGGCATTTTTTTTTCCCCCTAAATTTTTTTTATTGAGATACAAGTTTCTAGTTAAATGCTAGAATAAATTCTCGGTTATTCACACCAGTGTCCCTGAATTTTACGCATGTTCTTAATTTGTCCTATAAACTTTCTAAACTTTAAAAACTCTCACGTCGCAACTTCAAACTCTCAGTTTCTCTCGTTTAATCCTAATTTATTTCCTTCACCTGTTTAAAAACCTTGTAGGCTCTAAGACAATCAACAGAACGAACTTTTTCATAATGCCATAACTTTCTACTACACAAGGTTACACCTTACATAACCAACCAAAATTCCAAGGGTTGAAGATGCCATTGTTACTTGGTACAAAATCTATGGCAAGACACGTTAATTAGAACATTGAGCTCAAACAAGTGCGAGTCGAGGGTTTCGAGACAAAGTGATGCAACAAGAATCAAACAACTATGTTTCACGGACGATGAGGTAACCAAAAAAGTAGTACGAGTAGCCAAAGTGCATAGAAGCTCAAAGAAAAAGGGCAACTACTTCATCTCTTAGGGAACAAAACAACAAACTTGACACTCTACGCAAACCAAAGAAATTACTAAGATCCTAATCACTTGAAGATCCATCATCGTTATCTTCATGCTCTGTCACAATTTTCTCTAAAAACCTCTTGCGAACTCCATCGATGACAGCTTTGCTTGATGGGTCACTTCCACTCTGCCCGTCGTTGAGCACAGGGTCCGATTGGCAGAGGACTAACGCCACGCCTAAGTATTTCACAAAACACAGCAGTGTAGATTAAGAACAACAAATGTTAAAGACTTTCAACAGAGTAACTAAAAACTTCAAAGCAGCTGATTGAAATGCATGGACATCAACTACCTTCTGGCGTGCATCTCCGGCCGAACTGATGCAAACCTACGTAATTTGCTTTGACCGCACCACTGTTGTACACTAGAAGAGTAGGTAGATTACGATCCGGGTAGTTTGGAATGCAATCTGTTGATATTATTTTACAAAATTTGGTTGCAGGATATCTTGTTGCCAATTCTTCCAAGCATTGCAGCAGCACGCCGCACTCCGCGATCCTACGAGAAATTTTCGTATGGTTTTCGATTTACCAACATTGGTTTTGAAATGAAGTGGAAATTTATCTATATCTCAGATGAATGATTACCCGTCTTTATAGAGAAGCACAACAACCCAAACATCAGATGGAGCTTGAGACACCTCTCTCACGAAATCTGATCCCGAAATCGGAATAATTGATCCGAATTTCGCAACCTTAGCCGCTTCTCTCAGCTCTGCCAATCTCTTCTTTCTATCAACAAGAGCCATTCAATTACTTCAAAATCAAACCAAAACCCTCCAAAGATAACAAAGGGACTTCCTTTTCACAATTTCCCAAATCAAATACTTTCATTTCACAGATCAAATTTTCATTTTCAAAGTTTTCACAAACCCCAAAATCAGGTTTAGAGTATTCTATATATGTAGAAATGTCTGAAATCCGAGAAAACTCAAACTTTCATGTTGATTCAATTCAACATCTCCTGCGAATCGCGTTCTCTTTGGAAGCCAAAATGGACGAGAAAAAGAGAAAATTGAAGTTACCTGTATTCTTCGAGAAAGCGATCGTCGTCAAGATCGGCGTCATCTTCGAGGTCTTCGAGCTCGTCTTCGGTCTTACGGTCGAGCCAAGACTTGTCC
Source organism: Ficus religiosa (assembly GCA_024759925.1). Classification (NCBI taxonomy): domain Eukaryota; kingdom Viridiplantae; phylum Streptophyta; class Magnoliopsida; order Rosales; family Moraceae; genus Ficus; species Ficus religiosa. Next base: position 7,444 of record JAFMPE010176595.1, read on the forward strand.
TTGGGAAGAGAGGCTTCGTCGTCGGCGGGCGTGAACGGCGGAGGCTTAAACGCCGGTGGCTTGGGGGGAAGATTGCCGAGCTTTCTCTGAATGTCGTCCCACTGCGTAGAAGCTCCTTCTACGTCCTTGTACACGAAGTGATAATCCCCCATCCTTTGCTCTTCTGATCTCCCTCTCTCTCTCTCTCTCTCTCTCCTGAGGTTTCCCGACTTTCCTTCCTATTTGCTCTACTGCGTCATCAGACTTTTTAGGCGTTCCCTTTTTTTTTTTTTTTTTTCACTTAAACATAAATTATTCATTTCATCCTTAGTTACAAAGTTATGATTTGAACCATATCTTCTTTTATTTAGATTAAAAAATCTCTAAATTTTTAAAATGATATAAAATGATGCTCTTTTTTAATATATGTTATAAAAAGAAATGAAAAAAATCATGTCTTAAAATAAATCATTTACAATTATGTAATATTTTTAAGTAATTTTTTAATACATATTAATAAGAAGGACTATTTTACATATTTTTAAAGAATTTAATAATTTTTAACTATAACAAAAAAGAATGAAAACCAGATCGTAATTTTATAAAAAGATTAGGAAACCAAACATGTAATTTATCCTTTTGTTTTTAATAAATTAATCTAACTTGTGAGCTTTAACATTATTTTCATTTTTCCTCATAGATTTTAAGAACTCATATTTCATCATTAAACTTTTAATTAATCACACTTTTACTCTTTTTATTGAATGGGTTATATACAATAATCTATAAATTTGACATCTTCTTATATTTATATCATCTTAATATTAAAGTTGATAATTTTATTATTTCATAACATTGAAAATATCAAATTTAGTATATAATTGGTAAAAATCATAAGGAGGGTACTTGCTCAAAACATCATCTCCCCTTAATTTTCTTTTATATTCTAATTTCTATTACAGATTTCACTTTCTGTTGGGCTTGAAGAGCCCACAGGTTCCAATTTATTGGCCCAAAAATTTAGGCCCATTAAGTTTCAGCCCAATCATGACTGAACTAGATCGCCACCGAGTTCATTATTTTACACTCAGAACTGCCTGAGTGAAAGCAGTGCAAAGGAGCGAGTCAGAAACCAAGCCTGCCATTCATAAATACGAGAAGTAGAAGCAGAGTAACAAAAACTCGGAGCTTTTTCTGCAAAACCTGTTCTCGATTATCTGCAGAAACCGATTTGGCGAAAGATGGACTCGGTGGAGGCACTAGTCACCCAAATCCAGGGTCTATCGAGCAGCGCCGGCGACGTATCGCGGCTTCACGTAATTCTGAAGCAAGCCGACGAGTGGCTTCACTCTGAGTCGACTCGGTTGCTCCCTGCTCTCGACCAGCTCGACCCCTCGAAGCACTCTCTCGGTTTCCTCTACATCCTGTAACTTTCTCTCTCTTCACCTCCTTCTACGGTTTCTGCAAATTTTATTTTATTATTATTATTATTTTTTTTTGTGTTTTAGGGTTTATGATTGTCGCCTGTTAAGCTAGGTATTTGGAATTTAGTAGTATCAATGATGAAAATAATGACTTGTTTGCCTCGAGTGTGATTAATTGATTTTGTTTTTGTATTAACAAGGTTAATTTTTGATTGAATATGGTTATTTTTGATGCGTTTTGTCGGTATCTAAGGGCGAGAAAATTAATGTTGGTTGGATTTGTTTTTCTTTCTTTCTTTTAAGGCAAGAAAAAGATGGAATTGTGTTACATTGTGACTTTTTGTATCGTTTTTAAGAGACCACAGTGGTTAATCTGGGTTCTGGAATTTGAAGAAATTGGATTTTTATTAATAAGTCTTATATGTCTGTATCGTTACAGAGAAGCATGCTCATCTGGTTCGGTTTCGAACGAGCGAGCTAGTGCCCTGGTTTTAACCATCTCTAGGTTCATCAGTTCTTGCGCAGCGGAGCAAATTCGTTTGGCTCCTGAGAAATGTATGCATCTTAAATCTTAAGTTTGTGATGAATTATAGACAATGTTTGTTGCTAATGTAGCTATGGTTGTCGTGACATTGTGATGTTAGTTTGTCTGGTCTGCAGTTATATCTGTTTGTAAGCGGTTGAAAGATCAAGTTTTGCTGCTCGAAGCTCCGATACGAGGGGTGGCACCGATGTTGACGGCTATTAGGATACTTCAGACCTCTTCAGAACATTTGACCACCTTGCATCCGGAGTTTCTACTTCTCTGTTTGTTGGCCAGATGCTATAAAACTGGCTTGTCTGTTTTACATGATGACATTTCTGAGATTGATCAGCCGAGGGATCTTTTTCTCTATTGCTATTATGGGTAAGTTGCTTCCCTTTTTTTGTAGTCTCCCTCTCTACAGAACAAGTTCAACCATGTTTACTTTCGTTGTTTTAGATTTTTCAGTTTATTGTGGTCTTTCAATGTTTTTATCTCTTAGGTTATATGAGGAGCTCTTTTTTTAAACCCAAAAATAATAATAATAAAAAATCACGTTCTTGTACATTCGTATTCATAAGCGTCTCATGGGTTTTTTTTATGTTTATTTTGGAATGCACTGTTGTTGGTGGCATGTTTTAGTTGGATTTCAATTTATACTGAGAAGATTTGAGTTTCAGCTTAAAGACTATAAATTTGCAGTTCTAACCACTCTTGGGTTAGTCTTGCATTTTATTTATCCATGAAGCTTAACCACGAGAGATGAATTATTGTGATCAAATAATCCTTTTCATGGAAATTAAATTTGCAAATTTGAAATTTTTTTTACCACTTTATCTATCTTGAAGTACTTCCAAGGCAGAAGCTTTTTTCCCTCAAGTTTATGTATAAGTAGATTGCTAATAACATTTTACTTTTGTTTTCATGATAGGGGGATGATATGTATAGGGCAAAAGCAGTTTCGCAAAGCATTGGAGCTTCTACACAATGTGAGTTATCTTATTGATTTTTGACTATATGACCCTTGAGTTAGCTGACCTCTCTAGTTGCCCATCACATATTTTCCAGGTTGTAACTGCTCCAATGTCTTCTATCAATGCCATAGCAGTTGAAGCATACAAGAAATACATACTGGTTTCTCTCATTCACCATGGACAAGTATGTTTCTCATTTGTTAACTGATTTTATTGAACTTTTAACTCTCTGTATTAGGGGTGCTCCTATGTGGTCCGATTGACTCACGTTTTTGAATGCTTGATGTGGAGGTGCTTTTTTTCATTTCATTTTGAATTATCCACTTTGACTACAACTAATCTAATGATTTCTCTTAATTGGGTGGCAGTTCTCTACCAATCTCCCAAAATACACTTCCTCAGCAGCTCAGAGGAACCTAAAGAATTTTTGCCAGGTAATTCTAAAGTTGGGCATTTTGTTTTTCCTGAGATTGTCTATCGATCAGATGCATATCTTTTCTTGCGTTGATTTTAGTGGTCCCTCGTCTTTGAGCAGCCCTACCTTGATTTGGCAACTAGCTATGGTACTGGAAAGGTTACGGAGTTGGAGACACACGTCCAGACAAACAGTGAGAAGTTTGAAAGTGTGAGGTTTCTTGAACATGCTTCATTTTTTATTCATCCATTTTCTTGCATGAGCCTCTAACAAATTTCTAAGGCCGAGATGTTAGGAGACGTACTTGGTTTATCAATATGGTCTTTATACAATGCTTCAGCCATCTAAACAAGGTTTGCAAATGTTATCCCCAGGACAACAATCTTGGATTGGTGAAGCAGGTTGTAGCTTCCATGTATAAGCGGAACATTCAGAGATTGACACAGACGTACTTGACTCTCTCTCTCCAAGATATAGCCAACACCGTTCAATTAAACAGTGCTAAGGAGGCTGAAATGCATGTTCTACAAATGGTAGTTTCCAGTGCTAAATATTGATGTCAAAAAATTCGGAGCATTATTTGACATTTCATTGTCGAATTGCAGATCCAAGATGGTGAGATATATGCAACGATAAACCAAAAAGACGGAATGGTTAGATTTCTTGAGGATCCTGAACAATATAAAACCTGTGAGATGATTGAACATATTGACTCATCTATTCAAAGGTAAATCTTGTGACATCAATTGTTGTGATTCAGCCTTTATGTTTAGTACAGTTGAAACAGCTTCATTACATTAAAACTTTTTTTATTACCTTATTCAGGATAATGGCACTTTCGAGGAAGCTGACTGCTATGGATGAGAATATCTCATGTGACCCCTTATACCTAGCAAAGGTGAGTCCCCCATTTTTAGTTTGTGAGCTAAAACCTTTTCGGAATGACTAATAACGCTTCCGTATATATGCTCAGGCTGGAAGAGAGCGACCGAGATTTGACCTCGATGATTACGATAGTGTTCAGAAATTTAACATATGAACTAAGCAAAAGACTGCTCTGTATAGGGACCCGAAGTGGTGAGAGATGATTTTTCGGCTCCTTATTGTGCGAAAGAGATGGTGAAAAGTTTTCAATCATTTTGGTCCCATCTTAGAAAACGATATATCATATGCGACCCAGTCTGGTTTAATTAAGAAAACAACTTGTGGGCGTGTTTTTGTTCAAAACTTTCATGTTTTTTCATTAATTTTAGACATGTCCTTTCCTTTCTTTAAAAGTGTTCTACATTGAACATAATTTATTATACATGGTAGTTAGAGAATAGACGGGGATTTATCTGAGCTATGAAGGTTTCAAATATGGGAACGAGGCTCATTAAAATCCCTATACAGTGACCAACTTTTACTCGAAGTTTATCATCAGAAAGACATCTTATTTCTAGTATAACCAGTAAATGGAACTATGGAAGTGATCATGTCAAAAGCACTCTCGTTAAAACAAACAAGAATTTATTTATATTATATGTTGAACTGTGATTTTCAGAAATGAATAGTTATCAGTGAATTAAATTGAAAAAACATAATTAAGGTTTTTTTTTAGCATAATCTAAAATAATTTCACGCATGGTTTATCATTTAATCATGAGATGTTGAGTTTGAATCCCAATCCTTAATTTAATTATAAAAAAAAGGTTAAAAGATTTTTTTTTTCAGAGAACTGTGAAACAACTCATAAAATAAGTATGTTTATAATTTTTCCTCTTATTCGAATAGTTAAAAATTTTTTTATCCTCTATATTTATTTTATTGAAGATTAAAAAAAATTAAAATTATTATAACTGGTGCGATTTTTCAAAGATGTTTTTCTGAGGGGCAATATTATCAATTACCTTTTTAACAACTGTGTCACGACCAACGGGCCTAAACCTTGTGGGGACTTCTTGGGCTTAATGTGATTAGCTCAATGGGCCCTACATCCAATTTAGTTAACGACTCAGTAAATTCTCCAACCAAATACTGGAGGCAAAGCACAACTCGGTTGCAAAACCCGGCTGCTGTTGGGTGGTGAGCCGGATTCACCATCTTTCTTTCTATCTTCTCGGAGTTCTCTGAGAGTAGAAGAAGAGTAGTTTTCACTGTTTAGCCATGGCAATTAACAACCACTAACCATTTCATTTTGAATTCAATCGAATTCTCTTCAGAGAAGCCATCGAAATCCTTGGATCTGGAGCTTCTTTGATCTTCTTCTGCCATTTCCATGGACATTCTCTTTGCTCAGATCCAAGCGGACCTCCGCTCCAACGACGCCCTCCGCCAGTCCGGCGCTCTCCTCCAGGCTCTCCAGCAGTCCGCCGCCGGCCGCGACATCTCCGTCATCGCCAAGTCCGCCGTCGAGGAGATCGTCGCCTCCCCGGCCTCCGCCGTCTGCAAGAAGCTCGCCTTTGACCTTATTCGATCCACGCGCCTCACCGCTGACCTCTGGGACACTGTCTGCACCGGCATCCGCAACGACTTCGAGTTCCCCGACCCTGATGTCACTGCCGCCGCGCTCTCCATCCTCGCCGCCATTCCTTCCTACCGCTTGTCTAAGCTCATCACCGATTCCAACAAGGAGATCAGCAGTTGCTTCGATTCGCCCAGCGATAACCTCAGGTTCTCCATTACCGAGACCTTGGGATGCATTCTGGCGCGCGATGATCTCGTTACTCTCTGCGAGAACAATGTCAATTTGCTCGATAAGGTTTCCAACTGGTGGTCGCGAATTGGACAAAACATGCTAGACAGATCCGACGCCGTCGCGAAGGTGGCGTTCGAGTCGGTCGGGAGGTTGTTTCAGGAGTTCGATTCCAAGCGGATGAGTCGATTGGCGGGGGATAAGCTAGTGGATAGCGAGAATTCGGTCGCGATTAGGTCAAATTGGGTGTCGTCGATGGTGGACTTCGTTTGGAAGAAGCGGAGCGCGTTGATGGCTAGGTCGTTGGTTTTGCCGGTGGAGAGTTTCAGAGCCACGGTGTTTCCGATCGTGTACGCCGTAAAGGCCGTTGCTTCCGGCTCGATTGAGGTGATACGTAAGCTATCGAAATCCTCCGGTGCTTCCAGTGGGACAGTTGTCGATTCTAATGCGGAGAAGCTTGTGGGAGTTTCGGACGTGGTTTCGCATTTGGTGCCGTTCTTGGCATCGTCTCTGGAGCCGGCTTTGATTTTTGAAGTTGGGATTAACATGTTGTACTTGGCGGATGTACCTGGAGGGAAGCCCGAGTGGGCGTCGCAATCCATTATTGCTATTCTCACGCTTTGGGATAGGCAAGAATTCTCTTCCGCTAGAGAAAGTATTGTGAGGGCTGTTGTTACGAATCTGCATCTTCTCGATCTTCATATGCAGGTAGGTTTGCTCATTTCCTCTTTTACTTATGTCTGTTAAAATCGGAGAAGCGTTTCAGTTTCTTTTATGTTAAAAGATTGTAGACGCGGGATTCAGTGCATTTAAAATAGCCAATTCAAAAAAAAAAAAAAATTTTTTTTTTTTTTAGCTGTTACTTGTTTTAGGGGAGACTAATTTTAACTTTAAAGAGCTAGATAGTGAAGTACCGTTATTCATATGTGTAATTTTTTGTTTAAAATATGATCTAATAAAGTAGACTGTTTCTATAGGTTTCATTGTTTAGAAGGCTGCTTCTGATGGTGAGAAACTTGAGAGCAGAATCAGACCGCATGCACGCATTAGCATGCATTTGTCGGACTGCTCTTTGTGTTGATCTTTTTGCAAAGGAGAGTGTGCGCCGAGGGCAGAAACCTCTCGCTGGAACTGATATTGCTTCTCTTTTTGAGGATGTTAGAATAAAAGACGATCTAAATAGTGTAACGAGTAAAAGCTTATTTAGAGAGGAGCTGGTAGCATCTTTGGTGGAAAGCTGTTTTCAGTTATCTCTACCATTGCCTGAACAAAAGAACACGGGTATGGAAAGCAGGGTTATTGGAGCTTTGGCATATGGAACTGGTTATGGTGCGTTAAATTGGACAGAACCTGCTCTGGAAGTTGTAGAAGTTTGTAGGCCTTGTGTCAAATGGGATTGTGATGGTCGAACATATGCCATTGATTGCTACTTAAAGTTGCTTGTTAGGTTGTGCCAAATATATGATACAAGGGGAGGTGTTAAAAGAGTTAAGGATGGAGCTTCTCAGGATCAAATTCTAAACGAGACAAGGTTGCAAAACTTGCAACATGAGCTTGTGAAAGACTTACGTGAGGTATATCAGTCTCTTTCTGTGATTATGTTTAAACTGTGAGTAATGCATTTTAAGGGCAATGCATTAATGTGGCTTCTCATATTAAACTTTCTGTACATTTGGCAGATTAATACCCCAAGAATATGTGCCCGTGTCATTTGGGCCATTTCAGAACACATAGATCTAGAAGGCTTGGATCCGCTTCTGGCCGATGACCCAGAGGATCAATTGAACATTATCATAGCAAATGTCCACAAGGCTTTGTTCACCATGGATCCATCTGCAGATACCACAAATAGGCTTCTGGATGTCCAGGCACTTCTTTTATGCTCTCAGAGGTTGGGATCTCGCTATGCACGGGCCGGGGCATTACTGACTAAAGAACTTGAAGAGTTTAGAAGCAGTAACATGGCTGATTCTGTCAACAAGCACCAATGCCGTTTGATACTGCAGAGAATCAAATATGCTTCTAGTCATCCAGAAAGCAAGTGAGCATATCTTACTTTATTATAGCTTTCGATACAGAAAGTATCTTTAACGCGTGTTAACATAGCATCTTGCTGGTTAATTATGCCATGTCCGTTTACAGAATAAGGTGTGTTCTTGTGCAACGCAAACATTAAATTGAACCGATTATCATTTTCATTTTTCAGGTGGGCAGGGGTTAGTGAAGCTAGAGGTGATTATCCATTTAGCCACCACAAACTAACCGTTCAGTTTTATGAAGCATCTGCAGCCCAGGATAGGAAATTGGAAGGACTGGTACATAATGCTATTTTAGAGCTTTGGAGGCCAGATCCAAGTGAACTGACTCTTTTGCTGACAAAGGGAGTTGACTCTGCATTACTCAAGGTCCCTCCAACTGCAATCACTCTGACTGGTAGCAGTGATCCCTGCTACGTCGAAGCATACCATTTAACAGACTCCACTGATGGAAGGATCACTCTGCATTTGAAGGTCAATGTCTTTTACCTTTTGCTATTTCAGATTTAATGAAACCATTCTGTTTCTGGTGATCACAGAAAATATACTTCTTGTATCCCCTGTCATCTGCCCAGTTGAAAATACTAATGTGCCTAAGTTGAGAAATCACCTCTTTAGCTCATTCAAAAAGAGAATATCATTTTCTTCGAGAAAAGGTTTCCATTGTTGGTTGTGATAGTAAATCATGCTGAGAGCATACTCCCAGCTTAGTTAGTGATTCTGTTTCGACCTTGGGATACCAGCTATCTAGATGAAAATCTTATTCTCAATTTATGACATGCAGGTCTTGAATTTAACTGAGCTTGAACTAAACCGTGTGGATATACGGGTTGGATTATCAGGTGCACTGTATTTTATGGATGGCTCTCCTCAAGCAGTTCGGCAGTTGCGTAATCTTGTTTCACAGGTTTGACATCCCACATAAAGAATGCCTACTTTTTTCCGATGCGTAATCTTCTTTTTTACGACAATGAATCTCTAACCACTGATTGCTTAAGGAGAGTGTTGGTGTTGATGCGTTTTTGCAGTTCCAGGTTTTGATTCTTACAGTTGACCGTTAGAATTTCTGACCTGCCCACTTGTTTATCTTGATTATAGGATCCAGTACTATGCAGTGTGACTGTAGGTGTCTCCCAATTTGAGAGATCTGCACTTTGGGTTCAAGTCTTATACTACCCTTTCTACGGTAGCGGTGGTGCTGGAGATTATGAAGGTGACTACTCTGAAGAAGATCCACAGATAATGAGACAAAAGAGAAGTCTAAGGCCAGAATTAGGAGAACCTGTCATCTTGAGGTGTCAACCGTACAAAATTCCACTGACCGAACTCCTTCTCCCCCACAAAATATCACCTGTTGAGTTTTTCCGACTCTGGCCTAGTTTGCCAGCTATTGTAGAGTACACTGGCACATATATGTACGAAGGAAGTGGTTTCAAAGCTACTGCTGCTCAACAGTACGGTGCGTCTCCTTTCTTGAGTGGGCTGAAATCCCTGTCATCAAAGCCATTTCACAGAGTTTGTTCGCATATAATACGAACAGTTGCTGGGTTTCAGGTAATTATGCTTTCTGTCTTAGTTCTGAACCAGCTCTTCCTTTCGGATTTGTACGTAGTTTAATCTCGTTTTGGAAACTTACTTATCCTCATTCTTTTGTTTTCTCCTCCGCATTGTTTAGAGCCATTTTGAATATGCTAAATTAAATTGACTTGTGCTAGTTGTGTGTTTGAAATCTTCGCTTTAATTTCCACCTGGTTGAAAGAACACGGTTCGTTGGTTTTTGTTTTTCAGCTAATAACTCGTTAACAAACTCGGTCAATATAAAATGTTCCCCAGTATAACCGTGAGAGTAAATGGAGCTAGGTAATTAGTTGACTTGTTTGAATGATATGCTTTTGACCTTTAAGCCTACAATACCGTTATTTGATTTCCTATCCTCGTACAGCTTTGTCTTGCTGCAAAAACCTGGTACGGTGGATTTTTGGGTATGATGATATTTGGAGCCAGTGAAGTAAGCAGGAATGTGGATCTTGGTGATGAGACTACTACTATGATATGTAAATTTGTTGTTCGAGGTTCAGATGCTTCAATAACGAAGGAGATTGGATCAGATCTGCAAGGCTGGTTGGATGACCTCACTGACGGCGGTGTCGAGTACATGCCCGAGGATGAAGTGAAGCTGGCTGCTGCTGAGAGGCTTAGAACTTCTATGGAGCGGATAGCATTGCTAAAGGCAGCACAACCGAAAGCCAAGGTTCCCAAGTCAGATGATGAGGAAGAGAACGAGGATGAAGAAGAGGAAGACGAGGATAAAAAGAAGGAAAAGAAGAAAGACGGCGAGGAAGATGATAAAAAGAAGGGACCTTCAACCCTGTCAAAGTTAACTGCCGAGGAGGTCGAGCATCTTTCTCTTCAAGCAGCAGTGCTGCAAGAGTGGCACATGCTGTGTAAAGATAGAGATACCAAAGTTAATTGAGGTTTTTTTTCCTTTTTTTTTGTTAGTAATTGTTTTAAAAGAAAAGGTTTGAATATAATTTTTTTCACGTTGCTTTGTTTGTTTGCTTGTGTTTATTTTTTTTTATTTTTTTTTATTTTTTGGGGTACCGTTAAGGTAGGTATTGGAAATTTTCTGATTTTATGTATTTTGTATTGAGTCTTCATTTTTTTTTTAGCGGGGATTTGCCTTTCTTGTATATGTTGTACGGCTAATCATTGACTGACGTCCATTTGGAGAGAGGTTTTTTTCGTCATTAGCGTGCCCTTTTTTTTTTTTTTTTTTAAATGTTTCTGTCATTGCTAGCTTCTTTTATCATTATTAAACTTCACATCTCGCTGATGCTGATTCAATAAATCTAGCCTTGCATTCTAATCGTCAACTCCT
>JAFMPE010176706.1:0-18953 GCA_024759925.1 Ficus religiosa
TCGAATTAATCATCCACTAAAGTTGTCCATTTAACTCTTGGAATATGAACAATCATCTGGAATGTGAACAGATAACTATTTATATTCTGAAAAATAAAATCCAAAATTTATGTTGGAAAAGAAAAAAAAAAGTTCTGGAATATGAACAGATGACTGTTTATATTTTGAAAAACAAAATCTGAAATTTATGTTGGAAAAGAAGAAAAAAAATTTTCTAAAACAAAGCTCGCGCGAGGACAAGCTCGATAAACCGACATTCACGTCGCCTACGTCGTGGGAGCGCACACATTGGGCCCCTAACCCACCAGAGTTGTGATTTGCACCCCCCTGCACATGAGAGAGCATCTTCGGTTCACAATCTTACCCACGTCCAAAAGTGCAAATCCTTATAAAGTCCATCAAGCTTTCATGCCTAAACAATATAGGACTCCACATATATAGAAGCAACTTTCCAACAAAATTCTATTTCAATAGGCACACTTTGATCGTCAATTTCTCATTCACCCTACCATTTTGAGTGTATAAATATATTATTTCGATCTCCTCACAACGGAGAACACAAATCTACCACGACCCGTTAATTTCACTAAGTGTGTCCCACTCAAATTTGGACCTCAAAATAACTCCTCAAAATGGTTTAAAAACCATTTTTCTAACAATCCCCTACACGAATGAAATTGATCAACGACGAGGGAAAACAAAAAAACACTACATGGTGATAGAGTTCTTCGGTTAACATCTGCATAGGATAGGTAGGCATTAACCTTTGAACCTTCCCCTGTGAAAATATACTTACTTTACTGACTGATCAGTAGACGCGTTGTCCTTAAACTATTTTGTTATTTGTGTAAATGATAGTATACCTCACACAGATATTTTCCTGACATAATTTCAATTCTCATGGTTATGTCCATTTTGGCCGTGGACATCGTCTTGGTTCTGTAAGAGTTTTAAATAATTGAGCCCTAGCAATTCTTTTTTGAAGCGGCCCCACTTCTCTCTCACATAGGTGATTTCTTAATCAAGAGTATCCTGCATTACTCCGCTCGGATGGTGATTTCTGCGACATTGAGCGAGAGTGAGGATCAGAGAGAGAGAGAAGTTGCAATGCCGAGATCAAACGATCAGTGATGATGATCTCTCGCTGGAGATGTTGAAGACTTGACGGCGAAGAGGAGCTGCCACGTGGTGAGAGTGAAGTCACAAAGAGAGAGAAGGCTGCAACGTATGTGGAGAGAGAAAATGGTAAAATTGGAACAAAAATACAAATTAAGTAAAAATATTCTATAATTTTCGTTAGTACTTTGTAATTATGTTTTACGTTGCAATTAACCTTAGATAAATACAAGGGTCAAAAATCATTAGACAAATGTGAAATTTCGTGTAGGATTGACTACCAACAGAGGAGCACAGCGGGGCCGAGGTTTGTTAAATCTGAAAGTTGATGAAAACATAAGGAATTGGAGCGTAATTGAAGTGATTTTCAGCAAGACATAGCTTGTGCAAGATTACTATTAAAAATTCTATTTCAAACGGTGGCAATTACAGAGTCATTTATTTTTTGTTTTTTGTTTTTTAATTATTTTTCAAAAGGCTTATTTGGATGGATGTCTATGAACTCTTCGAATTAGGTAATTTAGCTTCTAAACTTTTTGCTTAAATCTGGCAATCAACCCATGAACTTATAATTTTTTTTTTTTTTTGACAATTTAGATCTGTTTGCTTAAAACAATTAAAATCATGACAGTTTTTTATCACAAACCTTACCTATTATAGTCCTAGAGGGACATTACTGATCATTTTTGCTTAAGATCAATCAAATTTCTTTTATAATTTAAGTTTTAAGTTTGAGTTTAATTGAATTTGTTTAAATTTTTTGAAGGAGATTGTATTGAAATTAGGGGAAAAAAAAGATCAACAATGTTTTTCTTGGACTATAATGTGTAAGTCATGCGTAAATAACATTGCTACATAAACAATTAGGGTGATTTACAAGAATGTCCTAAATTTGGTACCTCCTTATAATTTTGCCCTCTATAAGAGTAAAGTTAATAATTTTGTCATTTCATTATTTTTAATTAAATAATTAAATGAAAATAATAATAATAATAATAGACAAAAATACCTCTATCTCTTTATTTTCTTCCCTTTTTTATTTATTGGAATAATTTTTATATATTTCCGCCGGCCGGTCTAGGATTGTCCGTTGTCAGCCAGCCATCAGAATTCTTTTTTTTTTTTTTTTACATATTTCAACAAAGGTAACCGGATGTATCCAACTCCGGTCAACGGCGTCTCACAGTTACCGGTCTCCAGCTTCTCGCCCAAATTTTGCATTCTGATGGAATGCAAAATGGATTCATCATAATGCAAAACAGATTCTACCAGAATCTGAGAAGTCAAAAACGGATTCTAATATAATGCAAAAAAGATTCTATTAAAATCCGATAAAGCAAAACGCATTCTAAGATATTGCAAAATGAATTCTGATAAAATGTAAAACGGATTCTACGAAAAAACACTCATATACTCGTAAATATGGCCATTGTGTATTGGAGGAGAAAAGGAAATGAGTAGTGTATCTGTCATTTGACCGTGTTGTTGCAGCACACCTTTTTTTTTTTTTAAATTCAGTTTGGAATATGAAGCGAGACTTTTTGTTCAAGTCTCAAACAAAGCACTCATAAAAAAAAGTAAAAAATAAAAAAAAATTTAAAGCAATTTACACAATCTGGCTTTTTGGGTATTTCCTGAGTCAAACTTTTGAAATGTCTTTGTGTTGGCGTTGGGCCTTCTGCTGGGTCTTTCTTACTCCATTGTGCGACTTTTTCATTTTTCAATCACATACTCAGAAGAACAAATTTAGATAGGAAAAAGATGAAGAGAAAATTTTTATTAACCCGTTTGGGCAATTACCATCTGAATTTTAAATCATACCTCTAAATTAAATTTTTTATCCTTTTATTTTTAAAAAATTTAAATTTTAAAAGTCTATAAATTTTTCATTTTAAATCAAAATAAGATGATTTTTATGTCAAAATGCTCGTCTCGACGAGACGGTTAAGACAAAATCCATTTTACATATTTTTTTCAAACACATTTAAAAATTTTACATTATTTTTTATATCACATTAATTTTTTTCAAAATTTTCCCTCCAAACACGCATTTTCAACTCAACCTTTAAAATACTATCTCCGGATATCCCCTAAACGGGTCCTAAAAAAGGATAAAAGTTTTCCCCTTTACTCTATTATATTATGCAAAGCCACAAATCTACGTCTTATATAATATATATATATATATATATATATATCCTCTCTTCTCTGCACTAGCTATGGCTCTTATACTTCCATTTTCATAATTTTAACTTTTAATGAGAGCAACCTCCCTCTACCTCTCTGCTTCAACATCGTCCTTTTTTCTTTTTTTTTTTTTTTTCCTTTCTTCCATTTTGTTTTTCTTCTTCTTCCTTTATCACTATATTTAACACTTCCACCTCACTTTTCTCTTATATTTATTCTCATATTGTCCCTTCAATATCGTTGATAAAGAAATCACCATTATCAGTACCGTGGTGTTTCTTTTTACTATGTTTTGGATGTCTGGCCACCACAATTACTTGTTGAAAAAGCTAGATGGTTAGGGATCGTAGGATTATTCTTGCTTTTTGGTGCAGTAACTCTTGAGTCATTTTTACTTGTATAAAATATGGAAACACCGTGCCACTTGTACTCCACATACCCGAAAGGAACTTATAGCTCATTTTATATATTTGACTTCTGTTGGATAGCACTAAGCTTGGGTCACGGTGTGGTAATATTGTAGCTGAGTTATATAATAAAAGCATACAAGTAAAGAAAGAAAAAAGTTTTGGGAGAGTCTCAACGAACATGGCTTATGTTGTCTCGGAACCGGATTGGCGTGGTTTTTTCTTGCTCTCAAGCTTTTTATGGCTATATATATATATATATATATAGTAGCATTTGTATCCATTTTTGGAGAGCACGATGCACACTCGGACATCGAGTCCCTTGGTGGTATTGATATGGTCCGCGGTGGGGGCAACGCCAACTCAAACAACCCACCAACACAAACAGCAACACCGTCTCCACCCAACAATAACGCACCGGAATATTCTCTACCAACACCATCACCGTCTCCGCCGTCGCCATCCCAACCGTAGCTGCTGCCACCACCATCTCCACCAATGGCTTAATATTGTCATTTGGTTTCACTTTTATTTGGCTTGTTAACTGTCGTTTTTTGAGTCTTTTGTTGCTTCTGTCGTTTTCCTTTATTAATTATCTCTAAGTAGTTAAACTGTTTTGGTATACGGAAATGGATGTTCTAGCGGGTTATTTTAAGTAATTATTGTCATTTAATTACTGTTGGTTTTTTAGTTTGAGTTGTGTTTATTCTGCTACTATTATGTATCGTTTGAGTTGTATTCTTCTTCTTCTTCTTCTTAAATGGTTTGAGTTGTCTTCTACCCATATAATATTTAAAAAGAAAAAAAACGATAATAAATAAATTTAAAATACATAAAAAATTGAAAAACAGATTTTTGGGGGAAAAACTGAAAACAGGGAAAAAAAAGAATGAAAAGTAAATATTCATAATTGATCTCAAATTCATATACGAGGAAAGTGATTATTTATATTATTCTCTTTCATAAATATATATATATACTAGTTTAAAGGCATATGCGATGCACGTGATTGGACATATTTGAGAAAATTTATCTAAATATGAAAAAACATATACATACAAAATAGACACAAGAAACCAAAAAAAATTCAATAAAGTTCCTAAAACTTATTTAAAAAAAAAAAAAGCATGAAAAAAGATCAAAAAGATAAAAGAACTCAAATGAAAAAAAATAAAAATGGGCCAAAAGAAAAAAAAATACTGAAGGACTAAAAAAAAGTTTTTGTTTTGGACAACTACAATAGCTTTTTTTTTTGTTCAACTTTCTATATGCTACGTGTATGTCGGACATATTTGAGAAAATTTTTGTACATAAGGAAAAATTAAAATAATAAGTTAAAAAAAGTAAACCCACAACATTTAAAAAGAAAAAATAACAAAGGACCTAAAAAGAAAAAATGAGAGACATAAAAAAAAGATAAAAAGACTAAAATGAAAAAAAAAATGATCAATACAAAAAAGGACTAAATTGTTAAAAAAAAATGCTTCAACATTTTTTTTTTCTTTCTATATATAGCTATAGATGTAGAAGGGATAGACAAACAAAGCATATTAATAGCAAGAGTGTAAAAGAAAAAAATTCAAAAAATAATTAAAAAATTAAAAAAAAACCAAAAAGATAAAAGGACTAAAATGAAAAAAAAAGGACCAAGATGCGGGGCTAAAATGAATAATAGATAAATTTTAGTCCGAAAATGAAAAAATGAAAAAGAAATGAAGGACTCAAAAAAGAAAAACTTGTTTAAAGAGACCAAATAAAAAAAAATTAGGGTGAAAAAAAAAAGAAAAAGAAAAAAGAATTGGACAAAAAAATACTGCTTTTGGACGGAAAAAAGTACCATGTATTGCGTCTGCTTAATAATACATAGATGCATAGATACATGCGTGCGTGCGTGTGACATTAATATTAAAAATAAAAATAAAAATAATAAAAATAATAAAAAATAATAAAAACCTCTATTACACATGGCGTCAAATGATGGGACCCGCTTGAATATCAATATTTATGTTTGGAACCGGGGACCCACTGCTTTTATCTTTGCCTCTAACACGTTTGCTTTTCGAAAATCAGATAAGTTGCCAAGTGTGGGCCCCACTAACCAACACTTTCTCTGCAGCCAAACATTGCCCAATAAATGGCGGCAATTCCAAGCTCAAATTTTTTGTTCAACAATCATGTCTAAGCACCGAGCAGAAAGAGGACTGTTGTAACATGAAAGAAGCTACGGTAAACCTTTTTCAAATACACAACATGGATCGATATGATACCCCGAAACTCGCTTTTTTTTTTTCTTTTTCTTTTTTAACCACATCTCCATCTTTGAGTTTTTTAAGGATAAGATCGCATTAAAAATAAAACAAATAAATAAATAATGAAGAGGGAGAAGAGACACATAGTGCTACTATGGATTGAACTTTGGAGATTTAAGCAAATAAATCTATACAAATATAATGAATTCCTTGGTACGTTTCCTTTTCCTGTCTCTTTTTCTGGGGGAAATAATATTGTTCATGCAGACTTGAAGGTTAGCCACCATCATTAGCAGTAAATTTCTTTTTACAACAAAAGAAAGAGAATATAAACTAGTATTTTATCAAAATATTCCAAAGAAGCTCAAACGCCCTTGCTCGAGCAAAACAAGTAAACTACCGGCCCATCCTCAGCTGCAAAGCTAAATCCGGCTGCTGAGGTGAACCAGACGAAGCTGTTGCTCTAAATTTGACACTCGATTCCGATGGACCTGGATAATGAGAATCCAGTCTATGTTGCATTGCCAATCCCCTCAAGGATTCTTCCCCAACAAACCCCGACTCCGGCACTCTAAATGAACCAAAGCTAGAAGGGCCTTGGGGCAAGAAATTTCCATAGTCCGCTCTACTTGCAGTAATCAACAAATTGGATTCACTTGCATCCATGTCATTGGTGAAGGCAGTGTTCCTACCAGTTGAAACCATGCCAGCCATTTGAGAAGGAACTGAAGCATCTGCTTGACTCCACTCCCCTGTCAACGTGATGGGCTTTACAATCCCCATTTGAGGTTGATTATATGGGTCAGGACCACTACTTGGACCATTGATGCATGATTGAACCATGGAATTCTGCTGAAGTTGGAAAGGAACCACAGGTCTCATTCCGCCAACACTACCGTTGAGTGAAGCCGACTCACTTTGGTTATTTAAAAATCTTACGGTTTCGCCGTCTTCTCTACCTTGCACAGAGAATTTTTCTGCAGCCACTGAATTTGAAGCAGGAATACTTTGGGGTAGAACCCTGCTTGTAAGATCATTAGCCGCTAGGTCCGGTACAATCCTCTTCTCACAAACTAATAATTTCTCATTCTTTGACGCTCCATTTTCTCCTCCTGTCCATCCTGCTGGACCAAACTTGAGTTCAACAGGCAAAATACTTGCTATCTTCTTCAAAGCAATCTTCCAAACAATGGGCCCAAGATCTGCTGCAAATCGAGCTACACTGGTCGCATAACTATGCTCTAAGTCAGCGTTATCTACCTGTTAGGAATGAAAAAAAGAGTACATGATTCTGCTAAACAGACTCAAGCTTTCAGAGAATTCCAAGAAAGAAGTCGCTCTGAGCTATGACATCCTAGAAGTAGTTTAATCAGGGAAAAAAAGACCATTGGATTCTAGACTGAATGCTTTAGATTTCTAAATATTTCCCTTCTCAATCCAATAAATTAACAATCGCTTTTCCTACTTCTCATTCAGGGTGGGGAAACAGAAGCAAGAAAAATCAAAGGCTTCCTTCATACATACCACCATTAATTGCTTCCTTTCTCCTCCAAGGGCAGCGAAATTAGATGGTCCATCTCCAGAAGCCGTCCAAAACCTGTAAGTGTCGCGCTTATTCTCATCAACTGCAAATTGCTTCTTTCCATACTTCATCACACTCCTCAGTACTGAAGCTGACAATCCAGATAAATTACGCATGACCAAGTGAAGACAAGGGATTGAACCAACAGCAATTAAAAGTAAGTAGCAAATATAGAGTGACAAACAAATTGGGCCATATGCCATACCAGGAAATTCGTTCTCCCATTCGGACATCCAGCTAGTACAAGTCTCACCACTTAGAGACCTATGGAGGACTCCATTTACTACTGCATCAGAAGGTCGCAGCATGCTGGTGTTCCGGGCTTTTCTTAAATTGTAAGTATTGGACCCATTGGCATTCTCCCCCCAAGAACCAAGAGTTGCATCTGAGAATGATTCAGGACCAATGCATTCAACAGGAGAACTTTCAATCGACTTCTTAACCTTCTTTCCTGGTGGCCTGCCTCTCCTTATGATTTTGGGCTCAGGTTCATCATCGTCACTATCTTGTCTTAAATTCTCAAAGTCTTTTTTTGCAAGTTCATGCATAGACCTTGCCTGAAAAAATTACGCAACTTCAGAGACATAATTAAATTCCTCAAGTTGGTTGACCAAAAAGAAAAAAAGAAATGATGCAGGGAAAAAACCTGCCGAAAGTATATGGTATCTGGTGCATTATACTCCATTGCATTTGAACATATCAGGAAAACGTCTCTCTGCACAAATTAGACAGCAAAGTGTAAAAGGTTTCAAAATCCAGTCACCTCAACAAAGATATAGGAAAAGTAAAATAAAATCATAAATACATATAAACAGCTCCTGGATTGTTAATACAATTGCAACATGCTCTCCTTGAAACAATTGAATTTAGTCCCATGCAAACCTCCAAGTCCAGATATCCTAAACGCCAATACCCCTGAACTGTTCAAGCCTATCACCTAGCCATTGACATCTTATTGACTAAATCACCAATAGCCTATCGTTGATTCACATTTATAACCTAAGCTAGCTTGTCTCTTTGTCCATGGCTTACAAGGCAAAGCTAATAAAGCTGTATACCTTTTAATTCTTCTTCCTTTTAACCTGTTGCTACTCATGTGGGTCATTATCAAATAATTACACCTTTAATCTTCCAACTCATTTTTATTTCCTCACTTCAATTATGCGTTCAAAGATTCACAAATATTCCCACCAAGATTCTTAACTTTCTACTCTGTTCTGTTCTCCGGTAGAAAGTTCTTCTAATGTTACATTCTGAAAAAAACTGATTCGGACACTGGATTTTAGACAAACCTCCTTACAAAAGCCGAACATGTAAAAATAAATAAATAAATAAAAACAGAGGGAGATTACAGGCAGGTTGAATTAACTATAATAATCTGGCCGAACCGAAGACTTTAAGAAGCAGTAGGGACGATGTTGAAAGACACTTGAGTAGTCAATAAACAAGTTGGAATTCGGCCACTCATTGACATTTGGATATTTGGATACCAACCTCGAACTGTTCCAAATTAGTATAAACTCCACAATCAAGTTTCTTCCTCACAGTTCCAAAGTCCATTGGGTTCTCGACAATTTCATGGTAATCAGGAAGCTGTACAAACATTTTAAACATCAACTCAAGAAACGGAACTGAATTATCGAGCAAGTTTTATGCTAAACAAATATCAAAATCCAATAAAAATCACCTCTTCTGGATCCACGGGCTCGGAGAAAACCCCATAAGTGTCCTTTCTGCAAGAAAGTTCAAACAAAGAATGAAAACCCAATTGAAATTTTAATCCAAAAAAGAAGAGGAAAAAAAAGAAAAAAAGCGTGGGAAGCTAAAAGCACAAACTTTTGAAGCCTGTCAAGGATGAACACCAACAACTTTTTGTCTGGCAAAGGTGTCGTGGGACCGGTCTCCACCTGCAACCCTGTCCACATATAAATGGTTTTCCCTCAAAATTTAAATCACAATAGAAAAGGAATAAACAATTTTTTTCCCACAAAGACTGGAACTTGATTGATAGTTAATTTGATACCATGTACACTACTGCAATTGTCTGTCGCTTTCAAAACCTTTTCACTCTGCAAAAAAAATTAAATAAATAAATTTTATATTAGACCAATCTCAATGGTGAAAATTACCGATTAAATAAAAACCAGAAGATAAATTATGTCCCCATTGGCAATAATTCATACAGCAAGAAGGGAAGTACAGGTGAAAAAAGAACTGAAACTAATTAAAAAGAAAAGACAAATTGAAGCTTTTTATACATGAAACCTGTGCGGAAACCAAAAGGGTCTGGTTATTATTAATAAAGAGACAATACGAATATATATAAATTAATGGATAAAATAAAATAGGAAGTCTATATATAAAAATTAAAAAAACTGGAAAACCCACCCCAGATCTCACTTTAAGAAATAAATAAATGAATGAAAACTGTCCAAAACTTGACTGAGTCAAACACAGGTCAACTCGCTCATGATCCAACGAGTTCAATCTACGCGCGAAATCCCAAAAATTCTAAATCAAACATTCTCCCAAAGGAAAAGGTAATAAAGTTCAAATTTTTAAAATAAAAAATCGAGGGATAATAAATTATAAAAGAAAATAAATTTCGCGTCTTTGTTGATTTTTCGTCCTGGGAATTTTAATTTACATCCAGAAAACGGGTTAGGGTTGGGGGGGTTTGATAATGCTAACAATCACCATTTGATTAGATCCGTGATGAGCGAAGGCGGCGCAATTCCTGCGCCTCTTGTAATCGACATCATCGGCATTGGAATCAAACGACGATAATGTCGGTCGATCATGGCTGTCCGAATTCGAATTGAATCCGAGGAGGAGCTTGTGCTTCTTCTCCTTTCGCTCGTCATCATCGTCGTCTCCGGCGGCGGCCGTGGCGAAAAGCAACTCCGGCGGGAGAGAATTAGGGTTTGAGGCGAAATTGAGAGAATTAGGCTTTTGATGGTTCTGCTTCTGCAATTGTTGTTGTTGTTTGAGAGAGCGTTTTTGGAGATCTAAGAGAGAAGGACGTCCCTTTTTCTTCTTCTTCTTCGCCATTATCGTCATCGTCGTCCTCGTCCTCTGTTGTGTTAACCCCCTCTCTCTCTCTCTTTTGGTTTTTTGTTTTTTGTTTTGTTTTGTTTTTTTTTTATTTTTCTTGTTTCTATCTGCTTTTTCTTTTTTTCCCTCTCCCATTTCTATTTTAATATTATTTCCTTTCTTTAATGTATTGTCCTTTTATAGTGTGATCTCTTATTCAAACATTTTAAATAACGGTGTAAATTACTTTTTACCCATAAAATTAATTTTTTTAAATAATTTGATTTGTGAACGTTGACTTTAAAATTTACCTCGTGAAAGATTTAATTACTCTAATCATCGAATCGTCGAAATTCTCATATGCCTTTTTGAATTTTATAGTGTACGCACTTACAAATAGACAATTTATAAAAAATATTTAAAAAAAAAAAGGCATCTAATAGTGTTGTCAAAAAAAAATTTATCGTCCTTCAAAAAAAGAAAAACTTTATCCAATCTTGTATAATATGCAAGATCTCATTTAAATTCTTCATTTACGATTGATTCTTTATCCTTGCCTTTGTTTATGTTTTGGATTGGAACAAATTATTATAATTCATTCTCGTCTACAGATCAGTCGATATTTTTCACAAATTTTACAGACGGAGGCTCTTATTTTCATATTTGTTATTCCTACTAGCTTACAGAGGGGACCTCTCACTTAAAATATAATATTTTTAGATAATGTCCTTGAAATTTTGCACTTAAAAATAAAAATAAATACCCACCTCCAACTTCCTTCATTTTCATTTTGCACTAATTCAAAAATATACTCTCTCATCGACACTTGCTCATTTTCTTTTGTTATTTCTTACCACCGCACTGTCATCAAAAAAGCTCAATGCCATCGTAGCTTTGTATCGGCTAAATCCATAAATTTAAGGCTTGTTTACTTTACAGAAATAGGAAATTGGAATAGAAAATGAGAATCAACTCCATGTTTACTTACCTATTTTTATCTTAGAATGAGAGTGAAATTGTGTGGAACCCACACTAATTTGGGATTGAATAAGGAGATTGGCAATCCCAATCCCCCCACCGGATTAGCATTCTCACTCCTAATGTTAAAGTTAAGTTACTATTTTACCCCTAATTTTACTTTCTTATTTGAGGATTGAAAAGGAAAAGTAAAATATTAAAATAACCCTAATTTTTTCATGCTTATTTATTTTTCTTTCACTTATTTTAATTCATTTTTTTTTACTCTTTTAAATTTTTAAACAAAAAATTACACAATTTAATTTTGTTGCCTTAATATCATAATGGTTATTTTACTTTTGATTAGTGGTATGATAATAAATAAAAAAAATTAATCAATTTT
This sequence comes from Ficus religiosa, assembly GCA_024759925.1. Classification (NCBI taxonomy): domain Eukaryota; kingdom Viridiplantae; phylum Streptophyta; class Magnoliopsida; order Rosales; family Moraceae; genus Ficus; species Ficus religiosa. Next base: position 11,935 of record JAFMPE010176706.1, read on the forward strand.
TTAATTTTTGAAAACATAATAAATAAAGGGGTATAAAAATAAATTTACAGCAACTAACTCCGATTCATGTTCCATGTAAACGCATGAATGGGATTGACAGTGACTCCAACTCCGATTTTTGGAACTCAAGTAAACAGCATATTTTGACTCCGAATCTAGCCTACTCCAAATCCTACTCATTTCGATTCATGATCATTCCGATTACAGATAAATAAACATGTCATAAGTAGACTAGAACCGTTGACATTTGTTGGAGGATCACCACTACCTCTTTAAGCCCCCAGCTAATTATATCATAGATGCCAACAATATACAATCTCTGCTTACCCCGAATATAACTTACAACTTTTCATCCTATTATACTTTCCAAAGAGCAATTTTTCTCAAAATCTCAAAATTTACTGAGTTGGAATCTAATTTCTACAGGCCATTATTACTTGACAATCATAATATTGATTACTTATGATAACGATTTACCTAATTTTAACACAAAATAAAACAATCAAAGCCAAAATTAGTTATAAAATATTTTATTTTAGTGCCACCCTTTAAATAAAATAAGCCAAAATATTAGTTACGTGAACTGCCAACAAAATTCTAAAAACTATTCTAAACCATTTTTCCTAAATCAAATGCTTTTCATTGAAACTGATTAAAATTGTTGATCATCTTTTATTATTCAAGGTTGAGGCACTCAAATTTTTTTCTTTTAACGTTGAAGGTAAAAAAAATTCTACATAATAAATTAAGCAAGCAAAAAATGCAAATACTTGAAAACACATCTTTATGAGCCGGTAATTCTTTTTTTTTTTTTTTTCAGTTGAATATGAAGCAGTAATTCTTGTGCTATTATCCATTATGTTAATCGCACCTTCTTTTTTTTTTTTTTTTTCCTTCCTCCTGATTGAGAGTGGAGTGAGATGTAAAATTACCTTTAAGTTATAGATATATCTTCTATTCACTTGCTCAATTTATTAACGAAATGTTCTTTTTTATTTTTATTTTTTTGTGTTTTAATTTGAGAATTATTATAGAGAGTAGCACATGTGTATCAAGAAAATGGAAAGTGGCACGTGATAATAAATACAAATAAGTGCCAATGTGAAACAATTGATATATGCCCATAACGTTCAAATCTACTTTTTAGGCATTAGAAACCTCCAAAATTCCAAGATCTCGATACAAACTTAAAATTTTCAAAACAAAAAAATACATATAAAGTTTCCTCTTGAAAACAAAAGCTATGCCGATATGAGTTTGTTTGGTTTTCAACTCGAAACCACCTTCACAATTTCAAATTAAACAAACAAAATAAAAACACAAACACATGTTTATTGTTTGGCTACGTCGTTGTAATCTCGAAATAAAGGCAACATTATTTTCAAATCACTTCTTAAATCCTTTTGAAACATTAAAGGATGTAATAAGCATTTTTTTTTTTTAAATATGGCTAAACGAGTGAGGAGTTAGATGGTTTGCAAAAGGAGAGCTACGGCCTAAGAAGGAGGCGCATGGTGGTACACAGAGGAGCGGAAGTTGGATATTTGCAAGTTTGTGGAGGAGTCGCCAGGGTTTGCAAGCTTCGTGGATGATGGTAGAGGCATTGGTGATTCTCCTAGCTGATGTGCCAAAATCCCATGAAAATGGACATTAAAAAAAATAAAAAAGCAAAAATATATGTATGTTTTTGTTTAATTTAAATAATTAAGGGGGGGAAAAAACTACACGTTAGTTTCATCAAAAGCATTGAAGGCTCGATAAGTTGGAAATTTATTGTTTTGTTCAATTGTGGGTTGGGAAATCGGATATTATTGGATTTGGTGTTAAACTAAATTGCATTCAATTTTGAGTCAAAATCTGATCACTTAATCAGCATTTATGTTAAACACGTGCATGAAATTAATTAATTATCAGGTTAAAAAAAAAAAAAAAACATTAAGCGATCCAAATGACCTACATGATTCAGGGTTTAGAAATAAACAAATAAACGTCAGAGCTAACTACGTAAGAATTATAGACTTTCAAGATATCTAATGGTCAATTCAAACAATATTTAGATACAGTGATGTTCACCAAAAAACTGATGAATAAAAATTAATTTATACATATTTATTTATTTATTTTTTTTGCTTCGAAGATAATTTTTTGTTTGTATACTATGTTGATTGCAGAATTAATGTAGTCATTTATAGACGATATATATATATATATATATTTTTTTTTTTTTTTGCTAAAAAATATATAGACGATATAAATCCACAAGGACGCTCCTCGTTCATATAAATCATGTAGGGACCTTCCATAATTATCTGCAGGGGGATGTTAAGAGTTTGTTAAAGAGCCATACTCCTTAATCGTCTCACAGTCCTTTGATTCATTTTATTATGAATTCTCTCTCTCTCTTTTAGTTTTTCTTTTTGAAAAAAGAACCTAACTTTACCCAAAAAATTTTGAATTTAATAATGTATTTTGTTGATGTCTATATTTTATTTCTCTTTTGGAATAAGTCAACTATTATATTTGGTTGAAGTAAAACAAAATAAAATAAAATAGGAGAGGAGGTATTCCCTCTTCCATATAACTTTTTAATAGATAGATTTGAAGAATTAATTGGGAAAAAAAAACTTATAGATTTTTTAGATTCATTGTAACATGCCAACAGTATTTATGCGTGAGAGGGCTGATCATTCGTATAAAGAAAACAATTAAAGTTGAATGACAGTGAATTTATGACCAAGTCATTTAAGTTTAATTAATTGAGCAATTTAGTGGGCAAGAGGTGATGATACACAACCAACTAGAAGATCGGTGTCTAATTATGCCAGCAAAATTAGCGACACTTGATTTTAAGCCATCAAATTTCAACCACATAAGTTAAAACTGTGTGTATGTGTTTTTTTGTTATTTTATTTTATTTTATCACTAGGTGTATTTATGTATGCAAAATAGGCAAGTAATAAGTCAAAAAAAATTTTACGTAACGATGATGTGATCATTATTTAACAATAACAGAACAACCCCGTAATAAATAAGGAAGACATAATCATAGGTGTTATTCACTTTTTCAAAAAGTCAAGTCACCCATGCTTGACACTTGCTTTTCAAATCCCAAAATACAACCTTCGCGGTGGTAATTGTAAAATGTAGCTGCAAGTTTTTTTTACTTTTTTATTTTTAATGTAATGTAAACAAATTTAGCTGTGGATTTTAATCTGTCTACTTCTTTTTTCCTTTTGGTTTCGTGTTTGCGAAATCAAAAACTCAACTGCAAGAATAAAAAGAATAATTTGATTAAGAACAATACTAAATATCAATGATATTAAAAGTGATATTAAACATCATATATTAATAAAGAGTGAGTTTCATAATATGATATCTATAAAACATGAATTAGTATTAAAAAGTATTAAAAAATTTGTCGGAAAAAAGTTGAGATTTTTAGGAGGTGTTTGATTGGTCCGTTAGATTTAAAGAATTGAAGTTATTTTGATTGAAGTTCAATTGAGTTTTGAAAGTGTGTATTTGATTGGTTAAAGTTAAAAAATGTAAAAGCTTAAGATGTGTTTGAAAAAAAAATTATCAATATGGATATTGTATTTTTCGTCTTGAAATTTTATTGAATTAATAAAAAAATAAAATCATCTCATTTGGAATTGTGAATAGTAAAGTTACAAACTTAAGTTCTAAGTTAAAGTTGAAATTATGCTTATGTTTGGTATTACAATTCCAACTCAAATTTTTTATTTCAATTTTTGTCTTTTTCTGAAAAGTTAATAAAAATTATAACTAATTTTTGAAAAGTTGACCAACTCCAACTCAAAATTTCATTTTCAACCGACGAATCAAACGTACATAAATAGTAAAATCAAATTCTTTTTTTTTTTTAATAATTAGAATCGGATACTTTGACATGCCAAACACATGTTTAGTGCTTTACATATCATGTAACTTCATCCCCCCCCCCCCCCCCCCCCCCGCCCCCCCTCTTTTTTTTTTTTTTGGGGTAGAATCGTGTAATTTCATCTTAGGCAATTTATTATGGTACGCAATTTTATTTTATTTTTTTTTGGTTACCATCATCATAATTATTATTAGAGATAAGTGTCGTACATGAGCTTTGGCCGCCTGTTTTCTTACAGATACCGCCGGAGGTAGATGTTTTTGGGTACCTGGTTTCCAATAAAGCTTTATATAAAAGGGCCAAAAATTCCAATCTCATACATATCCATATCCGCGCACTAAAACATTCTAAAACTCTAAAATACTCAATTAAACCAAACATCTATATATATATATATATATCCAAATATATATAATAAACGTCTTCAAATATGTGTATTGCAGCGTTCTTGTGGCAAGCGCACCCTCTCTACCCTCTTTTTCTGCTGCAAAACAGAGATGAGTATCACAACAGGCAAGCAAAGTGTGTGTGTGTGTGTGTGTATAAATTTTTACGAAAAAAATTCACTTTTAATTCATTCACTTGTTTTTCTTTTTAATTTTGGGTTTTTGAAAATGAAGAGCAACAAAGGAAGTGGCGTGGTGGGAAGATGGTGAGATATTAGGAGGAAGAGATGAGGTGGCAGGAGGAACATGGTTGGGCTGTTCAAGAGCAGGTCGTGTGGCTTTACTCACTAATGTCTTGGAACTTCATTCCCTTCCCGAGGCCAGAACCCGTGGAGACCTTCCCCTTCTTTTCTTACGGGTAATAACTTTATGTACTTTCTTATTTTAATCTGACATTTAGAAACGTGCATTGTGGATAGGGATATCTTTGATCATAAAAGAAGTTCCGTAATTTAGTGTGTGTGAAATGATGACAGAGTACAAAGAGTCCAAAGGAATTTGCTGAACAACTGGTGGAGGAGGGGAATCAATACAATGGGTTTAATTTGATATTGGCCGATATTGGTTCAAAGAGCATGGTTTACGTCTCAAACCGGCCAAGAGGAGAGCCCATTGTCATTCAAGAGGTTTCTCCAGGAATTCATGTCGTTTCCAATGCCGAGCTCGACTCTCCCTGGCACAAGGTTCTATCATTTCATCTTAAACTCTCCTCTTCAATTTTTTTTTTTCTCCTCTTCATGAAATCATTCCTCAATTAAAGATTGGTGTCCCTTATTCATTTTTTTACTCTTTACTTTTTCAATATAGGTGTTGTTTAAGTGCTTCTGGTTATTGTTTTAGTCGTTTCCATTTCATTACTTTTTTTCCAAATTGATGTCGTTTTAAAGTGTTTCTAGTTGCTTAATTGACATTTTTTAGTTTAAGCCTTTTTATATTTAGTTGCTTAATCGACTCCGAATTGTCGTTTTAAGCTTGATCTTTGGGAGTTTCCTGGCGTTTTCATTTATAAATTTTAAATCTAGTGGTGTTTACTTGTTATTGTTTTGTTCCTAATTATGGTTTCCGAGCTATTGTCGTCTTTCCAAATTTATGTCGTTTCAAGTTTGCAATCAATTTCTAGATATTGCCGTTTTCGAGTAATTGTAATTGAAATTTTGTACTTTTGATGATTATGTGGTTTTTGAAGTTGGTCCCTTTTATTTCATTTGTTATTGTTCTTTTTGACGTGGCTCTTGTGTTATTCTCGTTTTCCTGTGTCATGTCGTTTTGTGGCTGTTGCGGTCCGTCGTTTCCGATTGTGCTGCTGCTTTTTAGGTCGATGTCGGATTGTCGGTTTTGAGTTATTGTCGTTCCTCATGTTGATATCTTTTTCCCTATGTTGTCGTCCTAGATAACTGTGGTTACGTGTTATTGTCGTTTTTCGGGAATGCTGTTTTTAATATATGTTTTTCTTTTTTTTTAGTCATTTCGTTCATTGTCTTTGTTTGGGTTCATGTCGTTTAAATTTTTTTTGTCACTTTTGTCTTTTTTTTTCCTTTTTTTTTTTTTGTTAGGCTGATGTCGTCTTGTCCTTTTCGCCTCTCTCCCTTTCTTCAGCCTCACTTCCTTCGTCTTAGTCACGACGATATCTGGTCATTAATTGGGCCTTTGGAGCTACTTCTTCATGGATGAAGGGAGTGTCATTTTACGTTCGCGCTGGTCAGTGTGGGGGATTATATATGTCGTTTTTCATTGTGTGACAAAAGTAATTTTTGCATGTTCAAAGCACATGGCGTTGATCTAAGCATTCGACAGTTGAAAATCATTCATCGTTGAATAACTAGTTTTGTTTTGATTTCATTTGCAGGCCAAGCGCTTGGAAGAGACTTTCAAGGAAGAGCTTCGTAGATACGGGGAAAGCGAAATCCCTGTGAAAGAGATGATTGAGAAACTCATGAGGGACAAAGTTAAAGCCAATGAAAGCGAATTACCTCATATATGTGCTACTGATTGGGAATCCAACCTCAGCTCTATATTTGTCGAAGTCGACACCCCATTGGTAAACATTTCTATAACATATAATAATAGTGCGTTGTAACTTTGACCCGGTCAAAAATCATATCAAAATGGAAGAAATTTAACCAAAACATACTCATATATCCTATACTATTTGCAGGGTCTTTATGGAACTAGAAGCAGTGCTGCTTTGACTGTAAAAACAAATGGAGAAGTTTGTTTTTACGAGACATCTCTTGATAAAGATACCTGGAAGGAAAAAACTGTCAATTACCAGATTCAGAAGCTCAACTGACAGTGGAATCGGCGGTTTTCTTTTCCTTTTTTTCGGGTGGGTCTTGGAAATGGAATTAGAATGTTCATTATAATTATTTGGTTGTGTACATGTATTTGTATCTTCAGCATGGCTTGGTTGAGCCTAAGCCTTGGTCGTTGGAGAGGAACATAAAACAATGAAACCGCCCAGTGTTGTTTAACTATTCACAAGATTAAAAGAGATTGTTAATTCTTTGTTTTTATTAATTTCAATGATTTCCAAACATCAAAAAGAATCATCTGCAATTACAACAGAAGAATCCCTAATGTCTTGTTTGAAAACATACACAATCCTATCTATCTGCAACTATATCAAGTTAACAGTCCTGAGGACTATACATCATCTGCAACAAGAATTCCTT
>JAFMPE010176707.1:0-35621 GCA_024759925.1 Ficus religiosa
CCACATGAATGTAGGAATCATGAAGGGTTTGACTGTTCGTCAATTAAAGAGCTACACGAGCTGGGTTAAATACGTCGTGAGACAGTATGGTTTCTATCTTCTAAAGGAAATTAGAGTAGAATAAGAATAGCCTCTTCGTACGAAAGGAGTTGAGTATATTAACCTCTAATTTACCTGTTGTTTTATTTAATCAGTAAAAAAGGGATTATGCGTGAAATTTGAACGAGTATGAAAAACAAACAATTACATAATTATTTATATGTAGTTGGAAAAAAAAGCACGGCAGGAAAGTTACGTTAATTTTAGATAAATACTGAATGCATATAGGTATGAAACTTAACTTAGAATACTCTTTAATATACGTAAAAGATTATTACGAATATTTATATAGTATAGGCTTTTGTTTAAATGATTTTGATTTCTTAAGATGTAAAGTACTAATTTTATTAAAAGTTTAATAGAATTTTTATCTTTCTTATTTACAAATATATTAAATAATAATACAAAGAACATAAATTTCTTGTGTAATAATACAATTATTATTTATATAATTTACACCTAATATTTTAGTGTGTAATAGACATTTTGTTATTCATTAATAATATTTTATGAGCCCGGTTAGCATAAAAGCAATGCGACCGTTTTGTAATCGGTATAAGTAAGTGCGATACTTACACTGGGCTATTGCTTATGTTTATTTGTGTTTATTTTTTTTTTATTAATTAAAAAAGCAAATAAATGAGCAAATAAATGAGCGGGTTGATGTAACGGTAAACATATTTGGCTCATGACCAGAAAATACAGGTTCAAATCCCGTGCCCGCACTAAATAAATATTATGTTTACTATTATATTTTACGCATGAAAATATAATATTATGTTTACTATTATATTTTACTTAGAAAAAAATATGAAAAAGCAACAAACTTATAATTAAATGTAATAATTATATGTAATTATTAAATAAAGCATTCGCTGTCTGTCACAACACACTAAAATGCTAGATTTGTTGCAAAGTGTTAAGTATACTGTTTGGTATACCTGTAAAAAAATATATTTTTATATAATAACATATAAGGCTATAGCTTAATTGGCAAAGCAAACTGCTCATGATAGTTCAGATGGGTGTTCAAATCACTTTGGCCTTAAGCATTTATTATATTTTAATCCGAGTGCTGGAATTGGTAGACAGGATAATCTTAAGATTTATTGATAGAATATCGTAAACGTTCGACTCGTTTCTTGGATAAATATATGGATATAAGAAACAATCTGAAATGTATGTAAAAATAATTAAATTATACATAAAAAATAATAGACAGTTATCTATTATTATACAATATTTTTATTTATACAATATTTTTATTTATACAAACTATCTTTTGCTTATACAAATTATTTTTTGTTTATATACACTAACTTTTTACTTATACACATTTAAGGGTGTGAGAATATGTTAATTATGTAGTTTTTATTATCTCATATACTAAAAGTGTTAATACTATTATTAAATTATCTACTTATATCAAATGCAGTTACAACAAAACAAGAAAAGTCTATATTATATTCTAGACTTATAATATTAGGATTAGTGTTCATTAATCTTTTAACCTACAACAATTTATACTTAAAACCATTAGAAAAAGGAATTGGTATTTATGGTAGTTTATTTAATATCAGTGTTTTTACACAATCATTTAATATGTTTATAGTATTAATAGGAAGTTTTACTTTAATCTTAACAGCTTTTTATCCAAGAAAGATATTTGCAAATAATTATACTTCTTACCAGAGTGAAGAAAAATTAAATAATAAAATCTTGTTTAATAGCGAAATAATACTTAATAAAAAATCTGAGCAATTTCTTATAATAGAGTATGGGCTAATTATAGTGTTTATATTATGTGGTGCTATCTTTTTAATGAGCACAGGTGATTTAATATCCCTTTTTTTGTCTATTGAATTACAAAGTTATGGATTATACATACTATCTACATTATATAGAGATTCAGAATCTGCAACTGGTAGCGCACTTACGTATTTTTTACTTGGTGGTTTATCTTCTTGTTTTATATTATTTGGTTCTTCATTGTTGTACGTCAACTCTGGTACTACAAATTTAGACAATATGTATATTATAATTAGTATAAGTGAATTAAGCGATAAATTTTTATTTTTATATCAATCTTATTACTTTCATTTTTCGTTGATAGTATTAAGTGTAGGATTTTTATTTAAAATAAGCGCTGCACCTTTTCATTTTTGATCTCCTGATGTTTATGATGGGATACCTACAATAGTAACTACTTTTGTAGCTGTAGTAGCAAAAATATCTATATTTGTTATTTTATTACAATTAGTGTTGTATACTGAATATAATTATTTAAATACTTTAGAACATTCATCATCAATTAATATAACATCTAATGAAACACAATTTAAATGAAAAGATATATTTATATTTAGTAGTTTTATGTCTCTAATAGTAGGTTCTTTATTAGGTTTAGCCCAATACAGAATTAAAAGAGTATTAGCATATAGTACTATAAGTCATATAGGTTTTATACTTCTTGCTTTATGTGTAAATAAAATAGAATCAGTACAAGGTTATATTTTTTACATATTGCAATATTCTCTGTCAAATCTTAATGCTTTTATTATACTAGTAACAATAGGTTTTACTTTATATTTTTATTCTATTAATTCATATGAGATACATACACCTAAGATTATTGGTGAAAACCACAATTATTATAGAAAAGAATATAGTAATTTAATAGATTTAAGAAATTCTCCTATACAACTTTTAACTCAATTAAAAGGATATTTTTATATAAATTCCTACATATCTATTAGTTTAGCTATAACTTTATTTTCGTTTGTGGGAATACCTCCTTTAATAGGTTTCTTTGCTAAACAAATGGTATTAAGTGCTGCTTTAGATGAAGGGTATGTATTTATAACATTATTAGGTATTATTACAAGTGTGATAGGTGCAGTTTATTATTTAAATATTATTAAATTAATGTTTTTCTATAAAAGTGATTATAATTTAGAATGAAAACCACATCTAGATATCAGTCCATACTCAACAGAAAGCATATATAATCCAGGAGAAAATTCTTCATTTGTGAATCCATACGTAACTATAAACAGTGCATTAAGTGTTGTTATATCAGTATTTACTTTACTTATATCATTGTTTATATATACTCCTGGAGAATGATTTAGCATAATAACTATTATTGTTACAGGTCTATTCAATATTTAAATGACTTCTCAGCTATTCTTTTTTTTATTTATACCTATATTGGTTTTAATATTATTACTGGTAAATCTTCTACTAGCTACTCATAATCCTTATGAAGAAAAAAATAGTGTATTTGAATGTGGATTTCATTCATTTTTGGGACAAAACAGGAGTGAATTCAGCATATCTTTTTTTATATTTGCATTACTATTTTTACTATTTGATTTAGAAATATTATTAGTATACCCATATATAGTTAGTGCATATGTAAACGGTATATTTGGGTTAATAATTATGTTACTTTTTTTCATAATTTTAACTTTAGGTTTTATGTTTGAATTAGGAAAAAATGCTTTATCTATAGACAGTAGACAGAATACGATAGAAAAATAATAAAATCATATAATATAAACAATATGATTTTTTAAGTAAAAAATTAAATAAAGTTTAATAATAATTTTATTTATATTTTGGTATAGGCAAAAAAGTCTATTGTGTTTTTTATTATTAATGTAATGTGTGAAAAAAAATGTTTTATTATAAACTAAAATATTTTATAAAAATAATTTATATTAACTAAAACTTTATAGTAATAATTTATAAACTAAAACTTAAAAAAATAATGATATTATTAAGTGAATAATTTATTTTAAAATAGATTACAAAACTTTTATAAAAATAATTATTATTATTATCATTATAGTAATTATTATCACTATTTTCAGCTAAAATAGATATATATATCTATTTTCTACAATGCTACAAGTTCCTACATTTTAAGCTAATATAATAGATATATTTTTATTATTAAATCTAATCCTTATATTATTAATAATTATTATATAGTTATAATTTATTCTATATATTACGCTACATAATTTACTAATTTTGTTATTGTAGCAGGTTTAACTCTAAACTATTTTACAGTGATGTTTAATAGTAATTGTAGATATATGAAGTTTAGAATTGTTATTTAATAATATAATTTAATTTATTATATAATATCTTTTAGTAAGTATTAATATAACAAAATAGATATATAAATTATATCCAATATAAATTATACTAAATATATATGATTATAACTGTACCTTACTATAAATTATGCCTCAATTAGTACCTTTTTATTTTGTAAATCAAATAGTATTTGGTTTTACAATATTAATTTTATTAGTATATGTATTTTCAAAATACATATTACCTAAGTTTGTATCTCTTTTTACAACACGTTTATTTATAAGCAAATTATAATTTTATTTGGCGTTATAAATAATTATATTTATAGATATAACATTGTCATATCTACAATTATAGTTAAACTACCTTAAACTTTCACTTTATATACTATTATTTTTTTTTTCTATGACATTATTTTCTAACATTATTAGTCCTCTTGATCAATTTGAAATAAGAGATTTATTAAGTTTACATGCTCCAATATTAGGAAATTTATCTTTATCTTTAACTAACATTGGATTATATTTAACTATAGCTGGTTATTTAGTTTTTATGATAAGTATATTATCTAACAATAATAAATTAGTATCAAATGGTTGATCAATTTCTCAAGAATCTATATATGCAACTGTACATGGTATAGTTGTTGGTCAAATTAATAATAAAAATGGTCAAATATACTTTCCTCTTATATATGTACTATTTACATTTATATTGGTAAATAATCTAATAGGTATGGTACCATATAGTTTCGCTGCAACTAGTCATTTTATATTAACTTTCTTTTTAAGTTTTACTATTGTACTAGGTGCTACTATATTGGGTTTAAACAAACATGGTTTAAAATTCTTTTCTTTATTTGTACCATCTGGTTGCCCTTTAGCATTATTACCTTTGTTAGTTTTAATAGAATTTATATCTTATTTAGCAAGAAATGTATCTTTAGGTTTAAGATTAGCTGCTAACATATTGTCAGGTCATATGCTTCTAAATATACTAAGTGGTTTTACTTACAATATTATGACATCAGGTTTTATATTCTTTTTTTTAGGTTTATTCCCTTTAGCATTTATAATAGCATTTTCTGGACTAGAATTAGGTATTGCATTTATTCAAGCTCAAGTTTTCATAGTTTTATCTTGTTCTTATATTAAAGACGCTTTAGAATTACACTAAGATATAGTTTAAAAATGTTATTTAACTATTAAATGCCATTTACTCATTATTTATGATTAAGTAATATATGGAAAATAGTATATGGAAATTATAAAAGGATATAAATAATTTACAATAGCATAAAGCTTCTAAAATAAACTATATTGTTTTATGCTTATATAATTCAATAACTATATTTAACAAACAACAGTTGTTTCTATTTATTATAAGTTGGTTATTTCAAATTAGTTACTAATTATTTACTATTAAAAGTAAAACTAACGCTCTACATTTTCATAATAGTGAGTAGAAAGAAAAAAAAATATTTTTATTATTTTTTTTATGGTTATTATAGTGTAAATACTAAGATATTTATAAAGTACATAAGGTATAAACTTTGGTATTAAATATTAATTATTTTTATATAGTATATATATTATATAAATGAAATTGTCACCCTATAAAAATCCTTTATTTAGTTCGATATAAATATATTATTAAATAAATGTATTATTAAATATATATGTTTAACAATAATATAAACTTAAATTTTATTAATAATAACCATAAAAAAAATATGTTAGCTTAATTGGTAAAGCATAGTACTACGGATACTAATTATGTAAGTTCAAATCTTGTGCATATTTAATAAAATGTGTTTTAGATAACTTACCACTTTACAATTTATTACACTTATTATTTATAAAAATAAATAATATAATAAAAAAAAAACAAATGTTTGCCATTGTATTAAAGTCATAATATTTTTAAAGTATGTTAAATATAAACAAAAGTAATTTAGTTTACCATTATTTCCATTTAGTATTTCATTTCTTCCATTTAGTTTCTCCTTTTTTATGGCCTCTATTTATATGTATTAATTTATTAATTTTAACTAGTTCAAAAGATTTATCTATGCATACTTTTCCTTATTCATGTTTGCAATATTTAATATTAATTACATTTTTAAGTTCAATAATTTATACGGTATATCTTGTAATATCTAGTTTAAAAAAGAAGTTTGTACTTATGCGTTATTAAATATAAAAATGTATCTTTTTATTAGATTTCCATTTGCTATATTTATTAACATACTTGGTTTAAATATAATTTTTCTTTATATACTAAATGTTACAAGTGTTTTTCTAACACAATTTATGCATTCAAAAATTTATAACAATAATCGTATCAATAACTTAAGACAAATTTTTGTTTTTATATTTGTATACTTTATTCTGCAAATTGTAATGCTATATATTTTATATTATTATTATAATATAATTTCCACTTTGTTATTAACACCTATATCGGAGTTTTTAGATATTATAGTTTATAATTTGTTTTCTAAAACCATTTTAGGTTTAAATGATTTTAATCTTAGAATGAATTTTGGTTCGGGTTCTGGTCCTAGTTCTAGTGGTGGTCCTAATTCCGGTGGTGGTCCTAGTTCCGGTGGTGGTTCTGGTTCTGGTTCTGGTGGTGGTTCTGGTCCTGGTAATAACCCTAATCCCAGTAATAATTCAAGTATTTTACCTGATCCTAATAGTAATAGAGATAGAAATAATTCTAATCCTCGTAGTATTTTTAGTAGGTTAAATAGTTCATGACTGGACAGTATGGCGTCACGTGATATGACGAGAGTTATAAATAACGAGTTACCATATGGACAGGATATGTTGCCAGATTTAGGTAAAGGTGAAATTGGAAGACCTGGAGTTGGAACGTGAAAAACTGAAGGTATATGATGAGTTGATAGACCTAGATAAACCTTACCACAATTTGAATGTATTTATATATTACTAATTTTAATACAGCGTCAACATATAATTCTAGTGTTGTATCAGCCAATAACCCTATGGCTATAAGTAGAATAGCAAATTCTACTAATTAATATCAGGATTGTAAAGTAATAACTACTAAAAATAAATTATATAAAAGAAAAACAAGTGTTTGCCATTGTATTATAGTCATAATATTTTATAATGTGTTAAATATAAATAGAAGTAATTTTCAAGCTCACCCGTTTCATTTAGTGTCCCCTTCTCTATGACCTCTGTTTACATGTATTAGTTTATTTACTTTAACCACTTCAGGAGTTTTATCTATGCATGGTTTTTCTAATTCTGGTTATTCAGTATTTGCTGCATTATACTTAGTAATTTCAAGCATGTCTTTATGATTTAGAGATGTTATATCAGAAGGAACTTATTTAGGTAATCATACTTTAGCAGTACAAAGGGGTTTAAATATGGGAGTTGCTCTTTTTATAGTATCTGAAGCTTTGTTTTTTTTAGCCATTTTCTGAGCTTATTTTCATAGTGCATTATCTCCTACTGCAGAATTAGGTGCTCAATGACCGCCTGTTGGTATAGAAGCGATAAATGCTTTTGAACTACCTTTATTAAATACAATGATACTGTTATCTTCTGGTGTAACAATTACATATTCTCATCACTCTTTAATACAAGGTAACAGAAATGGAGCTTTATATGGAGAAATATTTACTCTTATATTAGCTGTAATATTTACAGGATTCCAAGCTTTAGAATATTCTGTATCTTCTTTCACTATAACAGATGGTACTTTTGGTTCATGTTTCTATTTTGGAACAGGATTCCATGGATTACACGTTATTATAGGTACTATATTTTTAGCGGTAGGATTTTGACGTTTATTTGCATATCATTTAACAGAAAATCATCATCTTGGTTTAGAAGCCGGAATTTTATACTGACATTTTGTGGATGTTGTATGATTGTTCCTATTTTTATCGGTATATTATTGAGGTTCTTAAATAAAAACACTTATATTCTATAATTTTTTTATTTACATTATTATCACTTATTTCACTTGTAATTTAAGTGTTTTAGTGGTAATATGATATTAATAAAAAAATAAAGTATATATAACAACCATTATTAGACAAAAAGCTTATATTTGTAAGTTTTATATCTAAAGGTTATAAGAGACCCACTAGTCAAATGGTTAAGACGTGGCGCTTTCACCGTCAGAGTTCGGGTTCGAACCCCGAGTGGGTTATTAAACTTTTATTAATAATTAATAGTAAAGCAAAAAAAGTCTACTAATAATAGGGGGATATAGTTTAATTGGTAAAACTACGATTTTGCACATCGTTATTTTAGGATCGAATCCTAATTTCTCCAGCACCTGCTTAATAGATCCATTAAAGAATATGTATTTTAATGTTTTTTTTGGTAAACAATTATTTACTTATAACAAAAGTTATATATTATTTGTTACATATTATAATTTTAATAATGCTATAAGCTTGGGTAGCTCAATTTGGTAGAGCGAAACTCTGAAGATGTTTAGGTTATAAGTTCAAATCTTATCTCAAGCATTAAAGTTAATTAGATATTTCTGTAATTATAATAAATAGGGTTAAAAATTAATAAGTATTTTATACTATTAGTATGTAAAATACTACACTATTAGTATGTAACAAATTATACACTAAACGCTTTAAAACATAATATAAGTTAATTTTTGTATTGTTAAAAATTTCACTACTTTATTTGTATAAACCCTACATTTAAAAATTTATATTTATAGTAAAAAACTGAAGGTAATTAAATACCCTGCAAATATATTACCCTTACCAAAACTATATTTAGCTATAAATATATAAAATAGTTATTATAAAAAATTATTTAAAGTACTATTTTAATGGGTATGCTGGAATTGGTAGACAGGTTCCGCTTAGGACGGAATGGTTTTATAACTGTACAAGTTCAAATCTTGTTACCCATAAATTAAATTAAAGTTTTCTACTTTTAATGTAAAAGGCTTTATTTAGTACTAAATAATTTAACCTTTAAACACTAATTAGTCTAGTAGTGTAATTATATAAAAAAATGCATTTACCTAAAATATTATGCTGTAGACTAATAGGTAAGTCATAAATTTTTGGTATTTACCATTGAGTGTTCGAATCACTCCAGCATAAGTACTATATAATAGTAATGAGGTGGATATAGTTCAATAGGTAGAACTCCTGTATGTGGCACAGTAAGTTCTCCGTTCGAGTCGGAGTATCCTCCCTATTTTCATAAATCTAATGTAATTAACAAGGTGTTTTAAAACTTCTAACTAAAAACGGTTAACACAAAATATAATACTTTATTTAAATTTTAAATAATATTTGTTATTAAGTGTTAACCTTCATTTATTATATAAACTATGAATATAATTTATAATATATACACTAATTAAATTACTAATATTATTATTTAAGCTAAAAAACGTTAGAACTTCAGTTTAAAAGTGTTAATATATTTGCCAGGATAGTTCAATTGGTTAGAACATTAATTTCATGCATTAATAATGAGAATTCAAATTTCTCTCCTGGCTACATTTATTATGGTGAAGTATTATTATACAAACAGTAATTTATTATACTAAGTATGATTATAAATATACCAAGTATGATTATAATTATAAATATAATAATCTATTATAATAAGGTGTTGTTATATAAATAATAATTTATTACACCAAAAACAATATTACAATAATAAGGTTTTCATATTATTATTTAATATTCTTTAATAAATACATATACAGCAATATTTATTAGTAAATATATATATATATACAAATACAAATACAAATATAAATACAAATATAAATACAAATACAAATACAAATATAATAATATATATAATTAAAATAGAGAAATTAGCTTAATTGGTAGAGCAACCGTTTTACACACGGAAGGTTAGATGTTCAAGTCATTTATTTCTTAACTAGTTTGAGGTTAATAGCAAATTTAAGAATATAGTACATCAACCTCACTAGTTTATAACTATTTAGTACTAATAATACTATTTAGTTTTAGCTACACTATTTAGTTTTAATTACACTATTTAGTTTTAATTATACTATTTAGTTTTAATTATATTATTCAGTTGTAATATAGTTTTCCTTAGGTTAAATAAAACACATCTCAGTTCGGTATGAAAAAAAAAAAATTCTTTGTAATATAATTTCCTTAGGTTAAATATATCATTATTTTTTATAAAGACACTTTGATTTATAACAATTTATAAAAATAGTATTTACATTCTTGATAAATAAAAACTATTTCATATATCTCAATCTATAAAAGTATTTTTAGGTAAGAATATTAATAATTAATATTTTTGATAAAATACACAGCATTTTTGTTGTTATTCTTGATAAGACAGACAGCATTTTGTTTAACTTATCCTAATAAAAGGATCTTATAACTTATAATGCTACAGTCTGCGAGAATAATAGGAACAGGATTAGCAACCACAGGATTGATTGGTGCAGGTATAGGTATAGGAGTCGTTTTTGGATCTCTTATACTAGGTGTATCCAGAAATCCATCTCTAAGAGGACAATTGTTTTCTTATGCAATACTTGGTTTTGCTTTTTCGGAAGCAACAGGTTTATTTGCTTTGATGATGGCCTTTCTTTTGTTATATGTTTCTTAATTTAATGACGTAGTAAAATCATGAAAAGCCTAAATTTATTATTATTAAATATCGACTACATACGTAGTTATTTTCTTGTACATTGCATAGATTTTATGCACAACTTATGAATTATTTCTTTTAATTCATACATATCTTTATTAAATCTATCAGGTATTGATACCGATACTGTTACTGGTACCGGTGTTAAAGTTTTTATACCTATAGCAATTGCTCTATTAATAGGTCTTTTAACTGCTAAAAGATTTAAAAGAGTAAAACCTATAATAAGGTTAGATTTAAAAGCTACTTCTGTTATTGTTAATCGGTCGGTTTATATAGGTGTTTATGATTTAAATGACCCACTTGGTACAACTTTAATGTCCTTGTATGCAGGTAAAGAAGGTATTATAAAGGGATCTATTGTAAAGAATGGTATTAAATATAATACGGTTGTTCATACTGGTATTTCAAAACCTGAACCTTTAGTTGGGTGACTTGGTTTTATAATAAATCAATTGGATTATGTTAAAGCATTAGGAGCATTAGAACCAACTTTACAAGCTATGGGTACACAATCTATATTTGGTTATAACTTTCCTTCACCTGTTATGACTATCTGATTAGTCCTAATAGAGAGAACAGAATTAATAATTGAAGTAGGTACAAACCCAGATACAGGTCTCCCTATAATCCTGGATCCCATAATAGACAGTGATACTTTCCAAGTTTCTTGTGATTGTAGTTCATGCGGTACTCCACAACCCCTTCTACCCACTATGTTGCAAAACACTTACATTAGTTAAATAATTTTATTAGTATACCAAGAGTTAGATATAGTTTTTATACTATTGTAAATACAATATGCGTTATATTTATACACCTCTTATAAATATATTTTTGTAGAAAAGTGTATATACATTTATAAATACACATTAGTAAACAAATAAAAACATACTTATATATTAGAAAAAAAAAATCTTATTTTAACCTAATCTTAAAATAAAACATTCCTTTAGATAAGATATATATAACTCTAAAGTTTAAAATAATATAATAATAATAATAAATATTTAGAAATAATGAGAATTTTTAAAAGTCATCCTTTAATAAGTTTACTAAATGGATATTTAGTGGATTCACCTCAACCTTCAAATCTAAGTTATTTATGAAACTTTGGTTCATTGTTAGGTTTTTGTTTAATAATACAAATAGTTACAGGTGTAACATTAGCAATGCATTATAACCCTAGTGTATTAGAAGCGTTTAATTCAGTAGAACATATAATGAGAGATGTAAATAATGGTTGATTAATACGTTACTTACACTCAAATACAGCTTCTGCATTTTTCTTTTTAGTATATTTACATATAGGAAGAGGTATGTATTACGGATCATATAGAGCTCCAAGAACTTTAGTATGAACAATAGGAACTGTAATATTTATATTAATGATGGCTACAGCTTTCTTGGGTTATGTTTTACCATATGGTCAAATGTCATTATGAGGTGCAACAGTTATTACTAATCTAATGAGTGCGATACCTTGAGTAGGGCAAGATATAGTTGAGTTCATTTGAGGAGGATTTTCTGTTAATAATGCTACTTTAAATAGATTTTTTGCATTACATTTTGTATTGCCTTTTGTATTAGCTGCTTTAGCTTTAATGCATCTTATTGCATTACATGATAGTGCAGGTTCAGGTAATCCTCTAGGATTATCAGGTAATTATGATCGAATACCTTTCGCTCCTTATTTTATATTCAAAGATTTAATAACTATATTTTTATTTATAGTATTACTTTCAGTATTCGTATTCTTTATGCCAAATGTTTTAGGTGATAGTGAAAATTATGTTATGGCTAACCCAATGCAAACTCCACCTGCTATAGTACCTGAATGATATTTATTGCCTTTTTATGCTATATTAAGATCTATACCTAATAAACTGTTAGGTGTAATAGCAATGTTTTCTGCTATACTTGCTTTACTTGTTATGCCATTCACTGACTTAAGTAGAAGTAGAGGTTTACAATTCAGACCTTTAAGTAAATTAGCTTTTTATGTTTTTGTTGCTAACTTCTTAATACTAATGCAACTTGGAGCTAAACATGTTGAATCTCCTTATATAGAATTTGGACAAATAAGTACAGTGCTATATTTTTCACATTTTATAATTATAATGCCTTTAGTTACTTTATTTGAAAATACTTTAATAGACATTAAAATAAATAAGTATAACAATAAATAAAAAAAAAATACGCATATAATAATTTTAATGGAAATAACTTTTCATGGTTTTCATTTAAATTAAGATTTTAACTGATTTAATAATTTTATATCTAATATTCGATAGTAAGAGTGAAGACTCCAAGATCTCACTCCCAATGGGTAAAATATTCCCCATTTCTCAATCGGTATTTCTTTGCCGATAAAAAACATCCTTTTTGTTAATATCATTTAAACGTTTCATATTGTTTGAAGCCTATTGATACATTTAATTTTAATATACAATGAAAAATATTTTTAACAATTTCAATATTATGAATAAAACAACACAATATAGTTTTAAAACTATGTTATTTTTTATAGGTATTTTTATATTTTTTACATTAAAACTAGTATTTATTATATTTTTTAATGCTCTGGGTATAGAATGAATTCGACCTTTAATATCTTCAATATGTTTCATTATTACATATTTTATTGTGTTAAACTTATGAATTTACAACTTAAATAAGAATATATCTTTATTAAACCTATTTATTTATTCTTTACTTATTTCAACTTTTATTTATTTAATAGCTTTATTATTAAAAACTGCAATGGGTAGTTATACTAACTTATTATTACCTTTAACTGAAACATTTGGTATATTGTTAAGTATAAATGTTGGAGATAAAAACAATATCTCGTTAAAAGATTTATATTCTGTTTTTAATTTATTTCTACAAGGTTATAAGTTACAACCCCTAGAAGGAGTAACGTCAAATATTATAACTCAGGAGACAACTTTATCTATGCAATCTAATAATAGTAATTTACCAAGTAGCAGTAATAATAATAATTCACCAAGTAATAGTAATAATAATAATTTACCAAATAGCAATAATACTAAAAACTACGACTTATCACATTATTCTAATAGTAACGAAATAACTCTTGATGATATAAAACAATCAGAGATAATGGAGCAGCAATTTTCTATGCATGGAATTAATATAAATTCAGAGCTATTGGATCAAAGTTTATCTATGTGTGAATTTGAACATTATCAAAAAGCTCTTGCTGATCTAAATAATACTTATGCTTATGTAAAAGACAAATTGGAAAGATCTGACATAGTAATAGAAAAAATGAAAGAAACGGTAGATTCAACAGGTGTAGAAAAGGTGGGAAAAAATTTTGAGTGTCCTTTTGGTACTAGCGAGGAAGATAAAAAAATTGCTCTCCAGCAAATTAGAAAACATATGTTAGAATTTAGCAACCTTAATTCTGGTCTTAAAAGAGATGAACAAAATTCCTTAAAAAAATTATCCAAGTTAAGAGAAGCTTCTGATTTTACTAAAGATCTTACATTACTTTCTGAGAAAAAAGAATTGTTTAGAGATGCTTTCGAGCGTCAGGCACGAAATAAAACAGCAGTAGATAATATTATACATGGTAGATCTAAGTAATATTGTTATTATTGTTTATTTAAACTTGTTATACCTTATTTTATCATTATATTATTTTAATTTTTTTTACTATTTTATTAAAAAAATATTTTAATTTATGCTTAAATTAACGTATACAAAAATAAGATAAATTTACTTAAAAATAAGTATAAAAACAAAAAAAAAATAAATTATAACTTACAAACGATCTATTTTTTGTATTTATATCAATTATTTGCGTGAAAGTCGTAATAAGACAAGTAAAATCTGCAGGGTGGATACACTATATCTTAAGTCTTTTTTATTTCTTTGTATAGGAGATATAACCCTCTCCTTTTATAAACAATTTATTATTCTAAATATTTATATTTTTACTATATCTGGGAAAACGCTTATTCGGTGGGACTCCGAGGAACTATGAAATCCTGAGTAGCTACTTCTGACTATTCTGGTTATTAGTTTAGTTGGCCTGGCAGGGATATCCAGTTAATTAATTTTAACCGGGGAAAGTGAACCCTCTATCGGTAACAGACCGACAAGCTGTATTTATGAACAACAACAATAACAACAATAACAACAACAATAACAACAACAACAACAACAAAAACAACAACAAATCAAATATGACTCTTAACAATAATAATAATAAAGAACTAACTAAATTCGTATTGAGTTCTACATCATTTATTGATCAATTACCACACAAATTAGAACAACACATTAAAAACTTATCATTTAATACTAAATTATCTATTTCCATATTCTCTATTGATTACATACATATTATAGGTACTTATACAATTGATCTTCAGGATACAAAACCTATTATCCAGAAGATTATTAACGATTTCTATAAAAGTGCTATCTCCGATAAAGAAATTAATACTGATATTGTTATTTCTATATTTACTACACAAGACTCTAATAGTATAAATTAAATAATATTAATCCCTTATCAGATACTGGTTATAATACAGATGAATATTATGACCCAACAAAAGAATTTGCAAAAGTACAGAGAGGTTTAATACATATATCGTTAACAGAAAGAGAAATAAAAGCACTTAGAGCTGAAACAGGTATGTATAAAGATCGTTTATTTCGTTGTCCTACTGGTGATGAAAACCAGAAACAAGCATGAATAGGTAGAGCGAGAGAGCTTACTTATGAAATGCGTTCACATAGACAGTATTTTGATTTTCATCTTAATAAGATGAAATCTAATTTAAACCAATTTAATGGTAACCCTTCATTAGAAAATGAAATGGTTAAATCAAAATTGGATACTATTGCTAATAGAGCTCATGCAATAGTAGATAACGTGTGAAAAAGAAATGATTAAACCATTTTGTATGAAAAAAAAAATGTATTAATTTGCGAATATAGTATTTTGTTATTTATTTTGGCATATATTGGTTTATTTTAGTTTACAATAATTACATTATAATAATATATACATGAAATCAATAATAAAAAATTATTTAGCAATGTACAGTATTACATATGATATAACAAAATAACTTTTTTTGTAAACAAAAATTAAATATATTTAAGAGTAATAAAGTGTGCAATAAACTCAAAAGACAATTAAATATAAAATAAAAATAGTCTTTATTTTTCACCATAATACTTTTATTTATATGACGAAATATAAGAATATCTATAATTAATGTAAATGGTGTTTAGTTAAATATATAATACTAACAAGGAAGTTTCAAACAAATAAAAAGAAAAATCTTAATTATTGTGTTTTTATGTTTAAATTAACTTTAACATATAATGTATTATTTATATATTTGGATGTATTTTTCTAGTGAAAAGGGTATTTTATTTTAAACTTGCATAAACCTTAAAACAAAAAATTATAAGTTAAGTTATTTTACTCACTTAAAGGTTAAATTACTTAAAAACTATATATTTAAATATATTGATATTGTTTTATATTTAATATAAATAAATTATAATATGTTATATACCCCTACAATTGTTGCCATAATAGAAGTATTAATTCTTGTAGTGCCAGTTCTACTTACAGTGGCTTTTGTAACAGTAGCAGAAAGAAAAACGATGGCAAGTATGCAAAGAAGATTAGGTCCCAACATAATAGGATATTATGGTGTGTTACAAGCATTTGCAGATGCTCTTAAACTTTTATTAAAAGAATATGTATCACCTACACAAGCTAATTTAGTATTATTTTTTTTAGGTCCAATCATAACATTACTTTTTTCTTTATTAGGTTATGCTGTTATACCCTATGGTCCTGGTATTGTTGTATGAGATTTCAATTTAGGTATATTATATATGTTAGCTGTTTCTTCTTTGGCTACTTATGGTATATTATTAGCTGGATGATCTGCCAATTCTAAATATGCTTTTTTAGGATCACTTAGAAGTACGGCTCAACTAATTAGTTATGAGTTAATACTAAGTTCAGCAATATTACTTGTAATATTATTAACAGGTAGTCTTAATCTTACTGTTAACATAGAAACACAAAGATCTGTATGATTTATAATACCATTGTTACCTATTTTTATCATATTTTTCATAGGTTCTGTTGCGGAAACAAATAGAGCTCCCTTTGATTTAGCAGAAGCTGAATCCGAATTAGTTAGTGGGTTTATGACTGAACATGCTGCAGTTATTTTTGTATTTTTCTTTCTAGCTGAATATGCTAGTATTCTTTTAATGTGTATATTAACTAGTATATTGTTTTTAGGAGGTTATTTACCACTTATAGATATTAACTATTCATATTTATTATATCTAATAGAACTATTAGATTATAATAATTTTAATTCAGAAATTTCTCATCCTGTCTTATCTTATATCACCCTTAAAGTAAATAATAGTTCTTTAGTAGAAGGAGGAATATATGGAACGATTTTAGGTATTAAAACAAGTATTATGGTATTTGTATTTATATGAGTTAGAGCTTCTTTCCCTAGAATACGTTTTGATCAACTTATGTCTTTCTCATGAACTATATTGTTACCTATAGTTATAGCATTTATAATAATTGTACCTTGTATTTCATACAGTTTTGATATAATACCTAGCAATATATATTTACTATAACATTTATATATATTTACTATATTGTTTTGTATGTATTTATTATAATATTTATATATATATTTATTATAATATTTACATATATATTAATTATAGTAGTTAATAAAATGTACAAATAAATTATATATATACAAACATAAATTGTATATGTGCATATGAATAGTTTACTAAAAAAACATACATTATATTACTTATAAATTAAAAATATACACATTTAATTTTTTTAAGTTATAAAAAACTCTCTATAATAATCTATAATATTTTAATTATATCATATTATTTTAATTAGTATTATAATTAATTAAAATTATACTAAAAAATTTTGAGGTATTAATATATAATTTTTAATGATTAATTTATTTTTATTAAATGAATATTTTACTAACAATTTAGTATATAATTTACTAAATATTATATCTTTAATATCAGTTATTTGTGGTATATTTGTTATTATTAGTAAAAACCCTGTTGTATCTGTTTTGTTTTTAATAGGGTTATTTCTAAGTATAGCATGTTACTTGATGATATTAGGTATAAATTTTATAGGTTTATCTTACTTGTTAGTTTATGTAGGTGCTGTATCAATACTATTTATATTTATATTAATGTTAATAAATGTAAGGGTATCTGAATTAATTACAGATAATAGTAATAGTATATCACTAGCTATTATAACAGGTATAGTTTATAATCAAATATTCTTTTATTTGTTGCCTTCTAATGTAGATACAACTAAATACTCAAATTTATCTCCTATTTATAAACAATTTGATTTGGTTAATAAAGATAGTATTTTAAATGTTAGTAATGATAATATACAATTTGTAACTTCTCATACCTGAGATAGTATTTTATCAGAAACTTCTCATATAACAACTATAGGTAATATTATATATACTGGTTATCCATTATTGTTATTGATAACATCTATAATTTTATTATTGGCTATGGTAGGTGCAATAGTAATTACAATAAATAAATAAAATTAAACCTATTAAAATACATAAAAAGTATAATAATCATTTCAAACTATAATATATAGTATTTTAACCAACCACTTTATATTGTGAATGGTAACTTATCATGGTTTATGTTTTACCTCTAGTATATTCAATGATAAAAAAGTGTTAATAAAGATAATCATAATGTTAATCATTTGTTATTCACCCATAATTATGATTAACAAGTGGTTATTAAAAACAAATAAAAAAACTTATATAAATAGTTAAGTTTTTTTTATAAATAAAATAAAAAAAAACATTATTATATAAATAAATTACCTAGGTATTAGATACTTTTTTATTCATTATATGTAAACTAAATATTTATTTATTTAATATAAATTTATTTTTTTTTATAGTAAAATATCTCTATATAAAATACTTTAAATTTATTAATTTTTTATAGTAAAATTATTGAGTTTGATGATGGCTCTGATTGAATGCTTTCCAAAGGCTTGACACATGCTAATCGAACGTTATTTTTATCATTTTTAAGAAATGATTTTAGTAAAGTGGTGTAAAGGTGAGTAAAGTGTTATGGTTTCCTTAAAGTAAGACAATATAAATCTCTTATAAATTATAATGTATAAATTAAAGTATATTATAAAAAAGAATATTTTCGTTTTAAGATACTCATAGCACATCCAGGTAGTATTAGTTAAAGTAATGTTTTATCTAGCTTAATCCTGTAATTAAAACTGAGAGGTTTATTAATCACATTGGGTCTGAAAAAACCCCAATATGTATAGTACAGCAGTGGGGAATCTTGGTCAATAGCCTAAAGGCTGAACCAGCAAATTGGGGGAATGTAGTTTATCTAATTTTATATAGTATAACCAACTATATTTAAATAGATTTAAATAATAAATATAATATATAAAAAAGAGTGCTTTTTATCCTAAAAAAGATACCTTTTTTTATTGATTATAGGGGGAATTAATTTTTTGTTGTGGATTAATTTAACCTGAAAGATTATGTCTAAGTTTGTTGGTAAATTTAGTACATTGTTATATTTTTATGCGTTAAGGGATTACGTCTTATTAAGTTCTAGATAGTATACTGATAATGACAATTTATTATCTATATGTCTTGACCAAAGCTTGTGCCAGCAGTCGCGGCAATACAAGTAAGACTAGTGTTAATCATCTTTATTAGGTTTAAAGGGTACCTAGATTGCATCTTAAGTCTTATAAAGATACTGATTTGCTAGAGTTTTATGTAAGAGGTAGATGTCAGAGTTGTCGATGTAGTGATGAAATACTTTGATATTGACAAAAATGGTAACGGTAAATACAAACCTTTATGTAAAAACTGACATTGAGGGACGAAGGCTTGGGTAGCGAATAGGATTAGATACCCTAATAGTCCATGCAGAAAATAATGAATGTTATATGTTAGATTTGCTTTTTGATGTATAAATTAAAGTGTAAGCATTCCACCTTAAGAGTAATGCGGCAACGCAGGAACTGAAATCATTAGACCGTGCCTGAAACCAGTAGTGAAGTATGTTATTTAATTCGATAACCCTCGATAAACCTTACCACAATTTGAATGTATTTATATATTTTAAATAACACAAGTGTTGCACGGTTGTCTTTAGCTAATGTCGTGAGATTATGATTAGATTCAATAAATTAGCGTAAACCCTTACTTTATTTAAGTTATATAAAGTAGTTTCCCATTTTCATATGGATTTTATAACAGGGATTAAGACAAATCATCATGGCCTTAATATTGTGGGCTATAGACGTGCCACATATGTCTGTACAAAAGGAAGCAATAATGTAAGTTAAAGCTAATCCTCAAAACAGAATAAAACATTAATTGTAGTCTGAAATTCGACTACATGAAAAAGGAATTACTAGTAATCGTGAATTATCACATCACGGTGAATTTTATCTCAGGTGGGTACTAACTACTCGTCAGACGCTGAAAGGGGTACGTGCAATAAGTTTGGCTTATTTTAAAATGTAAAATATATTTAATTATTAATATATAGTTATAGAAAAGTTTTCGTATGCGCGGTTCTAATTAGTGTTAAGTCGAAATACGGTTCGTGTAGTGGAAGTTGCACGGGATTTATTAAAATTAAAATATTAAGAAAAAAAAACCAAAATAAAAAAAAAAATAATTTATTGATTTAGTAAATGTAAAAGTTATAATTTATTTAATATAAAATATATAGTTTATTAAATATAAAAGCTATAGTTTATTAAGGAAGGTTCCATTTGTTGGTATGATGGGTTGAGCTGTAAACTCAATAGCTAAGGCTATCGAAGGTTCAATTCCTTTTCTTCCTATTTTTGTTTAATATATAAATAAATAAAATTTATTACTAAACAAGTTACTATTTTGTTTATTTTTTTTTTTCATTCAATTAATATTAAAGGTGAAGAAATATATCATTAAATAGAATATTAATACAATATAAACAATATAGAAATTTAAAAGCCTTTATAGCTCAATGGTAGAGCGAAATACTGTTAATATTTTGATAGATGTTCAATTCAACTTGAGGGCTAAAAATATATTTTCTACCATATCTTATATTAAACAATATATTTTTACTTCTTGGTATTTACTTCTAGGTATTTAATTTCTGTTATTTACTTTTTGGTATTTACTTTTTGGTATTTATTACTTGATATTTAACTTTTAGTTAGAAGATTAAAAATATTATAAATGTATGTATCTATAAAATGATATAAGAGATATGTAGTAAGAGGTTTTACATTTTGATTGCAAATCGAAAACATGGGGTTCGATTCCTCCATATCTCTTTTAAGTTATTATAAATTTTATAATGATTCTTATTAGCTTAAGGGTAAAGCAAAATACTTCTAATATTTATATTTAAGTTCGATTCTTAAATAAGAATAAAATAATAAATAACAATTAATTTATCTTCTTAATTTAGAGATAAAATAACTTTTTTTAATCTAATAACAATTTATAACATAAAAAATGGTTAAAACATCTTTTTTGTTAATATCATTTAAACGTTTAAAATTTAATAAAGCCTATTGATAACTTTAGTGTAAACTTATAATGAATAATTTTTTTAATAATTTAACGATATATTGTGATGCTCCAAGAGCATGAGGAGTTTACTTCCAAGATAGCGCTAGCCCTCAAATGGAAGCATTAGTAGAATTACATGATAATATAATGTTTTATTTGGTTATAATATTATTTGCCGTAGCTTGAGTTATGACATCTATCATTAGAAATTTTGTATACAAAAATTCTCCAATAAGTAATAAATACCTTAACCATGGAACGCTTATAGAATTAGTTTGAACAGTTAGCCCTGCATTAATATTAATACTAATTGCATTTCCATCTTTTAAACTTCTTTACTTAATGGATGAAGTAACAGATCCTTCTATGACTGTATTTGTAGAAGGACATCAATGATATTGAAGTTATCAATACCCAGATTTTCTTAGTGATGATGAAGAAGAGTTGGAGTTTGATTCATATTTGGTACCTGAATCAGATTTAGAAGAAGGAGGATTAAGAATGTTAGAAGTAGATAATAGAGTTATATTACCTGAATTAACTCATGTAAGATTCATAGTATCTTCTGGGGATGTTATACATTCCTATGCTTGTCCTTCTTTAGCTATTAAATGTGACGCTTACCCAGGTAGATTAAACCAATTATCTGTTTTAGTAAATAGAGAAGGAACATTCTTTGGTCAATGTTCAGAAATATGTGGTATATTACATAGTTCAATGCCTATAGTTATTGAATCTGTTTCACTTGAAAAATTTATATCATGATTACATGAACAATAATTAATGAATAAACTAAACAATTAATTAAAAGTAAGAATAATTAATTTAAATTAATAACGATTAGTGGATAAATTAAATAGTTAGTTTAAAGTAAGATTAATTAAGTAATTTATTCAAAGTAAAATAAATTAAATAATTAATTAAAAGTAAAATAAACTAAACAATTGGTTTAAAGTAATAACAATTAATTTAAAATAAGAATAAACGTCTTAATTATTATTTGCTTTAGTTTATAATATGCTTCACTATATAGTAAATTTATAGTAAAAAATTTAAAAGTATTTATAAAAAGTAAATAAATGTAATATTTTAATTTGCAATAATATGGTGTATTAAAATTTTTTTTTCTTTTTTTTTATTTTTTATGAATTTATCTTTAATACTATTTTTAATAGGTGTTTTTGGTTTTGTTTTAAACAGAAGAAATATTATATTAATGCTTATTTCTATAGAAATAATGCTTTTAGCTATAACATTTTTAATGTTGTTAGCTTCATTTAGTTTTGATGATATAATAGGTCAAACATATGCTATATATATTATATCTATAGCAGGAGCAGAATCTGCTATAGGTTTAGGTATATTAGTTGCTTTTTATAGATTAAGAGGAAGTATTGCAATTGATTTTAAATAATGTATTTGTGTATAATATTACTACCTTTATTAGCTTCACTTGCCTCAGGTTTTTTTGGTAGAAAAATTGGTGTTAGTGGTTCCCACATAATAACATGTATACCTGTATTAATAATAACTATATTATCCAGTCTTGCTTTTTTTGAAGTAGGTATGAATAATATACCCGTTAATATTAAATTATTTAGATGAATAGATTCTGAATCAATGAATGTGTTATGAAATTTTAATTTTGATTCATTAACAGTATCAATGTTAATACCTGTTTTAATAGTATCGTCTTTGGTTCATATATACTCTATCGGATACATGAGTCATGACCCTCATAATCAAAGATTTTTTAGCTATTTAAGTTTATTTACTTTTATGATGATTATACTTGTAACTTCTAATAACTTTTTACTAATGTTTGTAGGGTGAGAAGGTGTTGGAGTATGTTCATATTTGCTAGTTAGTTTCTGATTCACTAGAATAGCGGCTAATCAAAGTTCTTTAGCTGCTTTTTTAACAAATAGAGTAGGTGATTGTTTTTTAACTATAGGTATGTTTGCCATATTATTGGCATTTGGTAATTTAGATTACTCTACTGTGTTTTCAATCGCTCCTTTTGTAAGTGAAAGCGTAATAATATTAGTAGGTACATGTTTATTAATAGGTGCTATGGCAAAAAGCTCACAGATAGGATTACATATATGACTACCTATGGCAATGGAAGGTCCTACACCTGTTTCAGCTCTTATACACGCCGCTACTATGGTTACTGCAGGAGTCTATTTGTTAGTACGTAGTTCACCTTTAATAGAATACAGTAATACTGTATTATTATTATGTTTATGAATAGGGGCAATAACTACTATATTCAGTTCATTAATAGGTTTATTTCAACAGGATATTAAAAAAGTTATAGCTTACTCTACAATGAGTCAATTAGGTATGATGGTTATAGCGATAGGATTATCATCTTATAATATAGCCTTATTTCATCTAGTTAATCATGCTTTTTATAAGGGGCTATTATTTTTAGGTGCTGGTGCAGTTATACACGCTGTTTCTGATAATCAAGATTTCAGAAGATATGGAGGATTAAGAGTATTTCTTCCATTAACATATTCAGTTATGTTAATAGCTTCTCTTAGTTTAGTTGCATTCCCTTTTATGACAGGTTATTATTCTAAAGATTTTATAATAGAATCTGCATATGGTAAATATCATTTTTCTAGCTTAGCTATATATTTTATATCAACTATAGGAGCAATGTTTACTACTCTTTATTCAGTAAAAGTTTTATACTTAACTTTTTTAACTAATCCTAACGGTCCGTTAATTAACTATAAAAATGCTCATGAAGGAGATTTATTTATGAGTTTACCTTTAATTATATTAGCTATTTTTTCTATATTTTTTGGTTATATAACTAAAGATATATTTATAGGTTTAGGTTCTAGTTTCTTTTTAGATAATAGTATATTTATACACCCATTACATGAAATAATGTTGGATACTGAATTTGCTGTACCAACATTTTTTAAAATATTACCTCTAATATTTACTATTAGTTTAACTTTAATATTCTTAATACTATCTGAATATTCATATATATTAGCATATTTTAAATTATCTAGAATAGGTTATAATATTTATAGCTTTTTTAGTCAACGGTTTTTAATTGAATTATTTTATAATAAATATATAACAGATTTTATTTTTAAATTAGGTGGACAAACTACTAAAATTATAGATAAAGGTTCAATAGAATTAATAGGTCCTTATGGTTTAGAAAAAGGATTAGTTTACTTAAGTAAAAATATATCTAGCTTAGATACAGGTGTGGTTACATCATATGCTTTATACATATTAGTTGGATTAACATTTTATATTTTAATACCATATTTCCATTTTATAGATAATAACTTATTATTCATATTTTTATTTGCTTTATCTGTTTTAACATACCCTATAAAAAAAAACTAAAATTGTAAATGTAATATATTAGATAATATAAAATAACTTTATTATAGGTATTAGTAGTAATTTTTTATCTTGTTATAAAATGAACTTATAAACATAATTTATTATATTTTTATTCGTTATCTCTATAAAATTAATCGTCTTTATTATAGTTAATACTAATAATAGATAAAAAACAAAATTTGTTTTTTTTAGATTAATACTACCATTGTATTTATATAAATTAAAAATACATTTTTAATTGATTTAAATAACAGTTGTGATACTATATAATAAGTTTACTAAACAATTAATACATATTGTAAAAATTATGTATTTAAAAATATATAATTAATCTTTTAAGTATTTTACAGTTACACAGATAAATGTAATGTTATAATTATAATTTATATAAAATATATTAACTATATAACTTATATAACTTATTTTCACTTATGTAAACTTTTTTTAGCTATATAAGTTTCTGTAAGGTTTATATACTTTTATAAACAATAAAATTAATATAAATATAAATGTAAGAGGGAAATATATATCTTTTTTATTTATTTATTTTATGTTACTTGTATCTTTATTACTTTTACCATTAATAGGTATATTCTTTATATGTGCTGATCTATTTAATTTAAAACACATTAAAAATAATTACTTTAAATTTATATCATTCGATAAGAATTTCAATACAGAATTAAACTATAATACTTTAGTTCACTCAAATGATTATAATAATTATATTACTACGTTATCGGATAATAGGGTAAAAAAAATAGCCCTATTAACCTCTGTATTAAACTTATTTATATCTATAATAGTTTTTGTGTTATTTAATTTTAGTAACAATCAATTTCAATTTGTTCAGGAATATTATAAAATAAACAGTTTTGATTTTTACTTAGGAGTGGATGGTATATCAATTTATTTTGTTTTGTTAACTACAATAATTGTACCTATAGCTCTATTATCTAATTGGAAATCCATTTCAGAGAATGTAAAGTCATATCTTATTATTATGTTATTATTAGAAACATTATTATTAGCAGTGTTTTTAGTTTTAGATATATTGCTTTTTTATATCTTTTTTGAAAGTATATTACCTCCTTTATTTTTATTGATTGGTTTATTTGGTTCTAGTAATAGAGTTAGAGCGAGTTTTTATCTTTTCTTATATACACTTTTGGGATCTTTATTTTTATTATTATCAATTTTAACAATGTCTTCAATAATGGGAACTACAGACTTTGATGCATTATACAAAACTAATTTTAATTTTACAACTCAATTATTCTTATTTTATGGAATATTTATAGCATTTGCTGTTAAAACTCCAACAATATTTTTAAATACATGATTGTTAAAAGCTCATGTTGAGTCACCTTTAGGTGGTAGTATAATATTAGCAGGTATAGTATTAAAACTTAGTTTATATGGTATATTAAGACTAATATTACCTATACTCCCTAAAGCTTATATGTACTTTACAAGTTTCGTCTATGTTGTAGGTGTAATTACCATTATATATGCTAGTTTTAGTACTTTAAGAACAATAGATATTAAAGAATTAATAGCTTATAGTTCTGTTTCTCATGCTGCAGTATACCTGTTAGGTGTATTTAGTAATACAATACAAGGTATAGAGGGTGGAATACTGTTAGGTCTAGCTCATGGTTTTGTTTCTTCTGGTTTATTTATATGTGCTGGTGGTGTATTATATGATAGATCTTCTACAAGACTTATTACTTTTTATAGAGGAATGACACAAGTGATGCCTCTATTTTCTATATTATTTTTTATACTTTGTTTAGGTAATGCTGGTACCCCTTTATCACTAAATTTCATTGGGGAATTTATGAGTTTATACGGTACTTTCGAGAGACATACACTGTTAGGTGCATTTGCTAGTTCCTCTATTGTATTTAGTGCAGCATATACAATGTATATGTTTAATAGAATATCATTTGGAGGATCATATTCAAAATATTTTATGTATAATATACCTGATTTAAATAAAAGAGAATTTATTATTCTTTTAATATTAGTAATTTTAACTGTAGTATTTGGTGTATATCCTGCTCCTATATTAGATGGACTACATTACTATGTATCTCTTTTAATATATAATTATTAACAACTTTATAACTATTATAATATAAACAATATAATAATTTTTTAATTATTATAATACATTAATTATATAATAACCTTATAGTTACTATAACATTATAAAGTGTATATCTATATTAATTTTACTTTATATTATTTTTTTAAATAAAAATAAGTACTAATTCCATAAATTAATATATATATAATGATTTTTATGTATTGTTTATAGTAAAACAAAAAAACATATATAATATTTTTTAGTAGTTATGTATACACATAGAGATATATATATAATATCTTTTAGTAAATATATATATAATAGTAAATATGTGTTCAGTTATTTACTAAAAATACATAGATCTAAAAATAAAGAGAGTTTAACTTAATGGTAAAGTGTGTGACTTTTAATCATTATTATATAAGTTCAAATCTTATAACTCTTATATAAGTACAAATCTTATAACTTTTCTATGAATTCAAATCTTATAACTCTTGTATGAGTTCAAATCTTATAATTATTTTATAAGTTCAAATCTTATAATTATTTTATAAGTGCAAAAATTATAACTATTAAATAAGTACAAATCTTATAACTGTTATATAAGTTCAAATATTATAACTCTGTAAATTCAAATCTTACAATTCTATAATAATTCAAATATTTTAATATTAACAAGTCCAAAAATGTTTATTGTATCAAATTCTAAAAGAACAATAAAACAAGTTACAACAACGAAAAATAATATAATAATAAACCAAATTACAACAATGAAAAATAATACAATAATAAAACGAAATACAATAATGAAAAATAATACAACAATAAAACAAAATACAACAATAAAACGATATACAGAAATGAATTATCAAGCGATAATAAAGGAAAATACAGCAATAATCACTAAAATGGATAGCAAAACACAAACAACTAGAGTTTCATCAAACATATCTTTATGGACTGAAAGGTGATTTTTATCAAGTAATGCTAAAGATATAGGTACATTATATTTAATATTTGCATTATTTTCAGGTCTGTTAGGTACAGCATTTTCAGTTTTAATGAGAATAGAATTGTCTGGACCGGGAGTACAATACATAGCAGATAATCAATTGTACAATAGTATAATAACAGCTCATGCAATATTAATGATATTTTTTATGGTAATGCCTGCACTAATAGGAGGTTTTGGTAATTTTCTTTTACCATTACTAGTAGGTGGTCCTGATATGGCATTCCCTAGACTTAATAATATAAGTTTTTGATTATTACCACCAAGTTTAATATTATTTATATTTGCAAGCATAATAGAAAATGGTGCTGGAACAGGTTGAACTCTTTATCCACCTTTGTCAGGAATACAAAGTCACAGTGGACCAAGTGTAGATCTAGCTATATTTGGTCTTCATCTATCTGGTGTAAGTAGTTTATTGGGTGCTATGAATTTCATAACAACAATATTAAACATGAGAAGTCCAGGTATAAGACTTCATAAATTAGCTCTTTTTGGATGAGCAGTGATTGTTACTGCAGTGTTATTATTGTTATCTTTACCTGTATTAGCGGGTGCTATAACAATGGTATTAACTGATAGAAATTTTAACACTTCTTTTTTTGAAATAGCAGGAGGTGGAGATCCTATACTATACCAACACCTGTTTTGATTTTTTGGTCATCCAGAAGTTTACATATTAATTATACCAGGATTCGGTATAATAAGTACAACTATATCAGGAAGTTCTAATAAACCTATTTTTGGATATCTTGGTATGGTGTACGCAATGATGTCTATTGGTGTATTAGGTTTTGTGGTTTGAAGTCATCATATGTATAGTGTTGGACTTGATGTAGACACAAGAGCTTATTTCACAGCTGCTACTTTAATTATAGCAGTTCCTACAGGTATAAAAATATTTAGTTGATTAGCAACTTGTTACGGAGGATCGATATATTTAACACCTTCTATGTTATTTGCTTTAGGGTTTGTATTTATGTTCACTTTAGGTGGATTAAGTGGTGTTGTTTTAGCTAATGCATCATTAGATATAGCATTCCATGATACTTACTATGTTGTTGCACATTTCCACTATGTTTTAAGTATGGGTGCAGTTTTTGCATTGTATAGTGGATGATACTATTGAATACCAAAAATGTTGGGGTTATCTTATGACATAAGATTAGGTAAAATACACTTTTGAACATTGTTTACAGGTGTTAATTTAACTTTCTTCCCTCAACATTTTTTAGGTTTACAAGGTATGCCAAGAAGAATAAGCGATTATCCTGATGCTTTTGCAGGTTGAAATAAAATAAGTAGTTATGGATCAATAGTATCCGTAATAGGAACAGTGATATTTTTACATCTTGTATATAAACAATTAGTTTATGGTAAAGCTGTATCTAGAAATCCTTGGCAAACACCTCAATTTTACACTGATTTCTTACAATCATTATTAGGTAGAGTATACAATAGTTTAGAGTGAGCATTAAACAGTCCACCTAAACCTCACGCATTTGTAAGTCTTCCACTACAAAGTAAAGTGTGAAAAAGTCATGTTTTTTTTTCATTTGGTATATTTTTATTGGTATTTTTATCTATTAATTTACCGTGTAACAATATTCTTGGTATTATTCATTATGAACATTTATCTGTTTTAACACGTGTAATATCATCTCTAATTGTGCATTTTATTATATGTAACTTAATATATAGTCCGAAAAATTATAACATACTTAAAGTTTTATTTTCTTGTTTAATTATTTCAATTTTTTCATATTTTATTATAAGTATATATAATGGATATTTAGAATCAAATATGTTAATTATTAATATGTTTATTAAAGAATATTTAGGATTGGATATATTAATTTTAAATAAACATAATATGTATTTATTTACGGAAAGTTTAGGTTATTTTTTAGGTGTATTTGCTATTTTTGGGTTAGATATAACATCAGTAGGATCAGGTAGTAGTATTTTTAATTTTTTTGAAGATAAATTTTTAACATTTTCAGAATCATGACGTAGTATCTTTAGTTTTTTTGAAAAGGATAAAGTATTAGCACATTCAGGTCAAGGCAATAATACACCTGAGTACAGTTTCAATGGTGATGGTAATAATTTAGGTCAAGATAATATAAATCTATCTATGAATACATCTGGATCTAGCTCTAATGATAACAGTTTAGGTAATACATCTGAATCTAGCTCTAATAATAATGATAATAGTTTAGGTGATACTAATGGATCTGGCTCTAACGGTAATAATAATAGTTTAGGTGATACTAATGGAGATACTTCTACTCAACTTGGAACAGGTGAAAATAATAGTACACATAGTAGATCTAGCAGTATAAATTCTGTTTATACTGACAAAACTAACGAAACTAACAAAACATCCAGTAACGCTTCTACTCTTAATATCGATAGTAATTATAACCCAGACCTAGCTGTAGATCAAATGTTATTAAATATAGCTGATGGTACAAGGGAACTAAATCAACTTAATTCAGAGCTTAGAGTAGTTCATGATGAAACACGTTCCTTGCAAAATAGTGAAAATGCAAATTCTCAAGAAACATTAAAAGAAATACAAAATAAGCGTACAGAATGAGATAGAATAAACAATGATTATTGATCAGGAGATCACATTTCCACTCAAGCGTACCAAGAAATGGAAGATGAAAATAATAACCATACTCATGAGAATAGATTAGCTAATTCGGGTAACGAATTTCCGTCTGGTGAGTACTCAGCACGTCGTGGTCTTTATAATAACGCAGCAAATGGTGCTCAAAGAACTAGTGAATCATGGTACAGATTAATAGGTGAATCAACCATTCCAGAGGATGAAAATAATAATCTTCAACATAATAATAATGAATCTAGTACTGTAGAAAATACAAGCAATAATGATCAAGAAAATGACAACAATGAATCTACTACTGTAGATAATCCAATCAATAACGATCAAGAAAATAATAATAATGAATCTACTATTGCAGAAGATTCAAATAATAATGATTCATTTGATGAATTATATGATCTTAGTGACTAAAAGTTTATTTTATTTGTTAGTTATTTATTCTTTTTATGAATTTAGTATACTTTTACATTGATGGGTAGCTGTTACTTATATTCTTATTGTTAGTTATTATTTATGTTTTATTCATATTCTTATAGTTAGTTGTTTTTTATATTTTAATCACTAAACTTTTTTTATACTTTTTTATTTTATCATTATTAAATAACATTATAAATCGTTTTAAAGTATAAAATATTTACAGTATAAACAAAAAAATAAAAACAAAAAGAAAATATAAACAATTATATACGTTAAATATAAAATGTAACAATATTATATTAACAAATTTATCTTAGTAAATACAAAAACATTAAAGATAACAATGAAAAAAAAACTATTAATTAAAAAGCGGCTATAAGTTAATGGTAGACTGTTCGACTTCCAATCGAAGTGTGCTGATTCAAATTCAGCTAGCTGTAACATATATAAATCATAGAATTATTTTTAATGTAAAATTAAACTTATATATTAACTGTATATTTAGTTAACTATATTAATTGTATGTGTGGTTAACTATAAAGGGTTAGTAACTTAATTGGTAAAGGACTTTCTTGTCGAGAAAGTAGATATCGGATCAAAACCGATTTAACTCGTATAGCATAATATAAACCTACTAAAATGATATTTTTATAATATACAATAGTATAATATAATTATGTAGTATTTTATAATGTAACAAATTACAATATAATATTTTATTAAATACAAATTAAATTATAATTAGGAAGAGTTGTCATGGGTAAGACGAGGTATTTGCTAAGTATTGTGTTTATACACTGAATGGTTCAAATCCATTCTTTTCCGTATTATATATTTAAATTTAATTATAAGAGTATAGCTTATAATAGTATAGTTTATAATAGTATAGTTTATAATAATATAGTTTATAAGTATAGTTTAGTTATAAGAGTATAGTCTAATTGGTAAAATATGAAGCTTCAAACTTTAAATTCTCAGTTCAAATCTGAGTGCTCTTGTTTTACTATTAATGTTTTAAACTTATTATTATGTTTTATATGTATTTAAGAATTGTATTATATAAAATAGAATTCTTTAACTTAATAGGTAAAGTGTGTTTTTGATAAGAGCATGTTCAACGTTCAAATCGTTGAAGAATTAAATATAATATTTTTATACAGATATAATATCTCTATATACATATTATTTACATATTTAAATATAGTTATTTAGTTTAATTAAAATATGTATATAATATTAGTATTAAACGAAGTTTAATATAAACTACAATACATAAATATTTTAAAAGAGAATTGGCTGAGTGGTTTATAGCGATGAGCTTGAAACTTATTTGGTGTAATAACCACATCCGTTCGAATCGGATATTCTCTGTAAATATAATTAAATAAATATATATATTTAACAAAACAAATATTTAGTATTTTTAACCTATAGTTAGTCTGGTGTTATTTTATATTTTGTTTTGACAAAACCAACTGTTTTGCATTAATATATTTTTAATTTTATTACGGGTTAGAGCCAGGTTGGTTAGGCGCCTCATTTGGGTTGAGGAGTAGTTATGTTCAAATCATAATAACCCGAAAATTTATATTAATTTTTTTATATATAAAATACTAACAATTTTTTATAGTAAAGATATAGACATTAGTAATTTATACATATAAAGTGATTATTAAGGATTAAAATTAGCTATATATGATAGAGTATTAATTAAATCGTATCTATTTCAAATGAAAGTAAAAAAACACAAAGTGAATTGAAGTATCTTATTAACTTTAGGAAAATAAATCAAATGAGATTCCATTAACAATAAATATTGTTATGGATAAGCCTTTAAAATATAACGAATATAATTTGTTAGAAATTAGGGAAACCTTTCTCTAAGGCTAAATATAATATATAAGCAACAGCGAAGTAGTACCGTGAGGGAACCTAATGTAAGCTATACTAGCAGGAACTAGTACTAGTATGAAATAGTAGTTATATGAGCAGTTTAAGAAATAAATAACAAAAACGTACCTTTTGCATAATGGGTCAGCAAGTTAATATTATATGCAAGATTTTTATTATAAATATTATTGATTGTTGTTTACATAAATTTATAAGATATTTATAAAAAATATTTTAGACAAACCGATTATTATTTAATGAACAAGTATTTGGTATTAGACCCGAAGCCTAGTGATCTTACTATAATCAGAATTATAAAAGTTCGAATGGTTTATCGTTGTAAAGATATCCAAAGAATTGTGGTAAGTTAGTGAAAGACAAAACTGACTAAGATAGCTGGTTTTCTGCGAAACCTATATAAGTAGGGGATTTTAATAACATTACAGCAGGTATAGAATTGTGATCTCAGACAAGATATATTTTGTTGTATATACAACAAATATACCTATGTATACATTGGGGGATCGTAAAGATTTTATCAGTGAGGATTTGCTCTCAGAAGGGCAGTAATGAATTTAAAATTATCGGACATAGTACGACAAGGTTGTATGTCTAAAGGGAAACAGCCCAGAACAAGTGTTAAAAGTTCCAAAATTGTTATTAAGTGAAATTAAGGTAGTATTGTTCAAATACAAACAGTAAATAGGCTTAGAAGCTGCCATTTTTTGAAGACCTCGTAACAGAGCACTGATTTATAGAATATAAAGCACCGAAAATTTAACGGATCTAAATAACATACTAATACCTTGTCTATAAATATAGTTTATATTACATAAATATTATTTATAGGGTAGCAGAACATTGAATATTATTTTTATTTAATATAATGAATATTAAATAGTTACATTGCGGTGGCTAATAAAATAAAGTTTTATCTTAAAGTAAGATTTTTATTTTAGAGTTAAAACTTTAGAGTTAAAATATCTATTTTAAAGTTAAAGCTTTATTTTTTAGTTATGAATGAAAGACATAATTATTAAATAATATAAACACTAATTAAATTTGTAATTAATCAAGTAATTATAATCGTAATTTATATTACATAATTTCAAGAGATAATGCTGACATGAGTAACGATAAAGGGATAACCCCTCGCCTTAAGCTTATGGTATTTAAATTAATAACGGCCTCTAAGTTAATATCCAAAAGGATTAAACGATGAGTTAATAAACTTTAGTGCCTGTGGCCGAAAAATAAGTAAAGTTCTGGAAAATTTAAATTTTTATAACCGTACCTAAATACTAACTCAAGTAAGCAAGTAGAGTATACAAAGGCGTTTGAGTTAACAATCATTAAGGAACTCGGCAAATTGACTCCGTAACTTAGGGATAAGGTGTGCCATTTTATTTTATTATTAAATTTGAAAGAATGTCGAAAAGGTAAAAGATTTTATTTTGCCATCGTTTTTCTGACAAAATATAAGTATATTTAAAAGAGGAGGCACAGAATGGTGTTGTACGACTGTTTAATTAAAACAAAGCACTTTGCATAAGATGTTAAATCAAAGTATTGAGTGTGATGTCTGCCCGATGTTGGCTGGTTAACGGATTTCTTTAATTTAAAAAAGTTAGAGTTTGAAGGATACCCCAATCAATGGCGGCCTTACCGATGAGGGTCCTAAGGTAGCGGAATACCTTGGCCGTTAAATGCGGTCTTGCATGAACGATGTAACGATACAACAGCTGTCTCAATGATTGGCTCAGTGAAATTGGAATAACTGTGCAGATACAGTTTACCTTTAGTTAGACGAGAAGACCCTATGCAGCTTTACTGTTTTTAGTGATTGGGTATAATAAAACTAATTGTAGTGTATAAGGTAGTTGATTTTACACAATTGAAACACCTTTATTAAGCTTATTATACTTGTAAAATCGTTAATATTTTTGATACATAGATATTTAACTAGAAATATTTTTTAATGATGAATAATCTTTTACAAATAACTTTTTACTAAAATAACTTAGTAACTAGTTAATAAGTAAGTAACATTTACTATTAGACAGTTTATGCGGGGCACAGATCCCATAAAAAGTAACTGGGTGTATCCAAAATTTATTTTGTAAAATTTATTTAGTGTATTTATATACTAAATATATCAATATAGTTACATAAAAAAATTTAGGTTTTATTATATTACTGTATTAATAATTTTAATTCGCAATATTCTATATTAGTTTATTCAATTACAAATCTATTAAGTTAGATTTATTATTTTTTTTAAGTAGGATTTTAACTATATGGAAAATAGATGTATAATTATTATTATATATTTTATATAATAATTACATTTATATTTATATAATATCATAACAGACTGTAAAATCTGTTAGCTTATATAAATATAACAATTAAATATACTTTTAAAGTTTAATGACTTAATCTTGCTTTACTGTTTGATTTACACATCTTTCAGTTGCGTAAGCAGGGCATAAGATCACAAGATGCAAAAAGGAAAGGTCTTGGATTATTGAAAAAGTTACGCTAGGGATAACAGGCTAATTGCGCCAGAGAGTACAAATTGAGTGCGCAGTTTGGCACCTCGATGTCGGCTTAG
>JAFMPE010176762.1:0-13114 GCA_024759925.1 Ficus religiosa
GAAAGAAGGAGGCGAGAGACTGAGAGGAAGATAACGGACGAAGAGAGAAAGTAATGTTTTTCTCAAAAAAGAAAAAAAAGTTAAATCACCAAGGCAACCCATTTAGCCAGTAATCATGTAACTTCTCATTTCCACGTGGCATCTTCTCAGGTAATCTTATAAAATGAACGGTCAAGATTCAATTGGGGCCTTTTGTGGGAAATCTCTTACGATACACTAAGCGTGTCCTAATTAGTAGAATGATTTATAAATATTATATAGTTGTGCTAGAATATTATAATTTTTTTTTAGTAATGGTACTATAATATTATGTTTGAACCAAGGCCCCTAGTATTAGAATTAAGAGGTTGACATTAGCTGGTTTAACAAGTAGCGTAGATAGGACAGTTAACTAACCCGAGATCACTTGGAAATATATTATCTTAAGTGGATTATATGGGCCGTCTTTCTTACAAGTAACTTGGCAATTGTACCAAATTAAGTTGTGACTTCTTTAGCAACCCACCCACCAAAAAAAAAAAAAAAAAAAAAAAAGAAGAAGAAGAAAAGAAAACCAAAGAATGGGGCAAGGCAAAAGGTTCTAAGGCTCATTCTAGGATGACTATATAGTTGCTTCATGATTTAGGTGAGGATATTTTAGAAAATTATTTTTCTGACACGATACAACAAATAAGTTTTTAAGGGACAACAAAATCTGGATATCATCATTAAAATTATTTTAACGATTATAATAATTTCTTCTAAAAAATATATATTAATAACATGATATGTCGTCATTAAAAAATGGTGCAAACCTTTAACGATGACAAAATTCATCGCTAAAGGGTCAAAATGATAGTCACTAAATGGTTATTTTGATGTGGACTTTAGCAATGACATTCAGTTTGAACCTAAATCAAACTTCAAAGAGTAGGCGCAAGTAAAGCTACAAGAGCAATTAGAGCAACACAGAACATTTATAGTTTGATTCCCCCATGCACTCGTCCTACGGAATTTAGACCTTAATGTTCTGTGCTCTGCTTTAATTTAATTTATTGAGGATAGGGAATTGGGAATTGAAATATATATATATATATATATATATATATTTTAAAAGAATAGGGAATAGGGAATTGGAGGACAGAAGAATAAGAAACGGCCAGAGTTTTAATATTTTTTTCTCCCAATTTTTACCCATNATGTGGACTTTAGCAATGACATTCAGTTTGAACCTAAATCAAACTTCAAAGAGTAGGCGCAAGTAAAGCTACAAGAGTAATTAGAGCAACACAGAACATTTATAGTTTGATTCTCCCATGCACTCGTCCTACGGAATTTAGACCTTAATGTTCTGTGCTCTGCTTTAATTTTATTTATTGAGGATAGGGAATTGGGAATTGAAATATATATATATATATATATATATATTAAAAGGATGGGGAATAGGGAATTGGAGGACAGAAGAATAAGAAACGGCCAGAGTTTTAATATTTTTTTCTCCCAATTTTTACCCATTAATATAAAGAATTCTTTGCGAGACAATATCGTGATTGTACAATTATTATTTTAACTACCTCCAATTGGAGTTTGACACATGTTCATCTTGTCAACCAAAAATTCTACTAAGATTTTCAGCGTTTTATATTTGTTCCGAATTCTGACCTCTTAAATA
This sequence comes from Ficus religiosa, assembly GCA_024759925.1. Lineage (NCBI taxonomy): Eukaryota > Viridiplantae > Streptophyta > Magnoliopsida > Rosales > Moraceae > Ficus > Ficus religiosa. The sequence continues at coordinate 1,652 of JAFMPE010176762.1, forward strand.
TGTCAGCATTTTATTGACTAAAATATTGAGATTTTTTTTTATTGGGACTAAAATATTGAGATTTATATTTAAAAGCACGAGGTGCAAATCCTGTATTGAATTGAAATAAAAGAAGAATCGATCCAAATACAAATGCAGTCCACTCTTATTTAATAATAATAAATAAATAATCATGCAAAATCATAATATGGAGGATGGGGAACTTTCAAGACTGTCCTAAACAAAATCAGATCGGGGGAAATTAATTATGCAATTGGACAGTTTTTGGATGCTTGATGGTTGAACTTTTCAGCTTTTCCCTTTTTTTTTTTTTAGAAAGTAATTGACGACCATTAAACTATTAATTGAGTGTGAATGATTAACAATAATCAATCAATAATTACTCAATAAAAATTAGATATTGATTTCGATCGAGCAGTGACGATCAATCACTCATTGACCATTTTAAAAAAATCATTTCTCTAATTTAATAAGATTTAGGATATTTATTAAAAAAAAAAAGGTTCTAAAAAAATTATTCACCCACATATCCCATTAGATAAATGGCCTGGGCAAAGTGGTGTAAAAGCACAAATTATTGGTACGTTCGTAAGAGAAATCTAAAAGAGGAGTAAAATCATGCAATGACATGGAATTCCTTAAAAGCACACATTCTATCACCTCTATCTTCCCGCTTCAACTACATCACTTCTGAAATGTTACAAAGTTGACGAACTATTTTTATTTTGATTTTATTTTACTACGAAGAAAAAGAACCAAAAAAAAAAAAAGGGAGCAAACCACTATAAATTAGTAAACTGTAAAAGGAAAACTAGTCAATTTTAAACTGCCTAGATGTTGCAAAGCCAGATTCGTAAGCCAACACCCCTTTCTCTCTTCCCTATTCCTAAATTTCACCGAAACCTCAATTGCCAAATTGGCCAACGCTGACATGATTAAAACCTCTGGAAGCAGTTAGTTATCACCCGCTGTAGAGCCTCTATGGAGGAGGAAACAGAAGATTCAACGTAGTAGACCATAGACCTCGGCAAGTGTCTTCGGATCCCAAGAGTGCAGGAGAGCAGCACCAGCTCCAAGGGCGACGGACACAAAAATAATGCTTTTTAGGCATCCATGCCCTCGTGATAATCGCCCCAATATAATCTTGCTGTACTTGTCTGCCTCATTCAACAACGCATGCCGGGCATCATCTTCTTCCTTTGCCAGTTCCTCGAGATTCTGAGGAAAATTAACATAGTTAAACAAGTTAGATACAACTGGTGACATAAATCCAATAGAAAGAACGGATGACGAAGTTAGTGTCTTGGCTTGAAATTATAACTTTAATGGACATGACAAAATGGACCGTTTAATAAGGCTTTGTTTGTCCTCCTATCTCTTGTTTTCCTTCCACCGGTTGATGTAATAATCAGACACAGCCAGGAACAAGATTAAAGGAGTTTCTTAAGCCAGCAATTTCAATTCAGTGTGTCGCAAAAATTTCAATTTCAAAATAGATAAAGAATTCAGTAAAGGTCGACAATTTCTGAATACACTTACCTTTTGCCTGAATTTCTTTACAGTTTCCCTCAAAGGATCAAGGGTAAGATGTTGTGCAGAGTGCTGATTCCATTCACGAGACAGGCGTTTTAAGATTTTAACACTCGCTTCGAGATTTTCTAGATACAGCACGTCCTGTTTCAAGTGTTTGACAGAGCAGCATAAATAAATGGAGTTAGATGATAGGAAACAATCTGAGACAAACTTTAAAAGTGAAAGATCTCGAAAGCTCACCCATTGCTTGTAACATCTAGAGTTTTGGGTCAAACACCAAATGAAAATATCACTTGCTTCTCTTGACAGATCATATGTATCTGTAAAAACTCATAGCATTAAACTCCAATACAGAGAACAAATAGTTATATCTCATTATTCCACTCATTTCCCAAACTACAAGTTGACATACCTTCTTCAATAGCTTTTACTGCAAAGGTTAATATCTGCTGTGTGGTTTGCTTCATCTCTTTGCTTTCAGGGGAGCCAGCAAGGGCGATCTCCTTTAAAGTATGATAAACTGCTGCAAACCTCCCAGTTGCCTGAATCAAACAAATATGTTTCAGAAAACAAACCTTATCCAAAAAACCATTGTTTGATCGACTATAATAAGAACAGAAACCGTTATTGACACCCACCTTAACTCGGGCTGAAGGAGCAGGAAAGGTGGCTCTCATCAAGATGTCAAGTGCTGATGGCGGCACAAGGCGCTCCCCTCTTCTGACAGCACCATTTATTAGTATATTACGAGCTTTTTGAGCAGAGAGAATTCTGTTTTCATCCACACAAAATGAAGAAAAAGTGAGGGGAAGAAGAATATTTTACAGGCATACTTACTACGTATTGAGACCAGGAATTTTCTAATGCAACATAAAAAAATAGACTTCAATTCATTCTCGAAGGTGGCTAACCGTTCGACCAGCTGCAAAATCAAATCTCTTGACGGTGGATTACTGGTTGACCTGCTACTCAGCATGGGCAAGAGAAAATGAGCCCACATGTATAATCCCACAGCAAGATCTCCAACAGAAGCCTGGAACAATCCGCAACTCTTGTTCAGAATTAATATTCTCAGGAAAAAAAAGAAAGAAAGAAAGAAAAAACACAGCACATGTGCCGAACATTGAACGTGAAGTGGGTCTACAGTTACCTGAGAAATCAACCACACATTGAGTGGAAGTTTATCTTGTCCTTGATATTTTGGACTTCCCTTCATGTCGGGCAGTAAGCTGATTAATAAATCAGGCCTCCGGCGCAACACCATTGCTAACATCACAAAAATGGCAACCTGCAACAACATGGTTGTATCAAATTTGTCACTACCCAAATTTAAGAAGGCATCAGTGTCAAAGGAAGCGCAGGCATTCAAAAGTCATCAACATTCAATGTCTTGGGGAAAATAACACACTTCTTCTAGTTATATTAATATAGAAGACAGATATAATGCTTTACAAAGTCAAAAGACAAGATCACATTAGGGTGAAAAGAAAATAGGGGCAGTTTTGCCAATACAGATATCGTCCCAACTTGTGTCCACACCCGTTCATTTTCCGGAACCATAGAACAGGTTCTTCATCAGGCAATATATGTTTGAGTATACATTTGCAAGATTGCATATCAAGACTATAAAGAAAAACGATTCTCATTCTCGAAGATTTAGTAGCATACGGTAAACACAAAGCATGACATGACTGAAACTTACCTGAGACTTTGATGGCGCTTGCTGGGCAACCTTTTTAGATCCCCTGGCAGCTTGAATTGCAAGATCATCAAGAATGGTGTCCAATGACCATATTATGAAATACTGAAGTGCCTCGGGAGATCGCTGGCTGATCCAATCGACCGATGTCTTGTACACTTTCACAGATATATGAGAAAGAGGAACCTGCTTTCACAACCAAAAAATTAAAATCAAACAATTACAATTCCACAAAGTCATCTTATGAGAATAGTTATTACCCAAATTCCACTAAAAACACAAAAACAAAATCAAAGAACACCCGAAATTTCAATGAGAATTCCACATGCATGCAGTGCCTAGCAACTAAAGAATCGTGCTTTTTCATAAACAGCAGTTTGTGAGACCAGATTTTAATGCTCAAAGCGAATCCAAAAGAATAGTCAATTGTGTGCGTGTGTGTGTGTATTCAAAGTAAAGAAAGAATACATAAAAGAAACGGAAAACTCACGTCAACCAGTTTATTGACATCGGACTCCTTGAACGTCTTCAGCCATGGAAATTGAGCAGCATTGACGGCGGCGAAGGCTCGACCGAAGTAATCCGCGAAACGCATCAGCTGAATATCTTGTCGCGATTCATAATTAGCCTAAATATTAAATAATAATAATAATAATAAAGAAGAGAAAAGAAAAGAAAATTTAATAAGAAAAAGAGGAACAAGAATCAAATGGACGGATCGGCAAGGAAAAAAACAAAAAGACAAAAAAAAAAAAAAAAAAAGAATTGTCCAAACTACTCACGGTGATATCAGCGAGGAAAGATTCGAGATGATCGGCGTCGATCTTCTCAGCAGCCTCGGCCACCGTAACCTTCGGCTTCTTTGGCTTCTTCGGCTTGGCCTTCCTCGCCACCTCGGCACCACCGCCATTCTGGTCGGCGGGAACCTCCCCGTCCTCGTCTCCGTTGCTGTCGTCGGAATGCTGCTTCGATCCGGCGGCGAAGGCAGCAACCTGAGCTTCGCTGGCCCGCCGGCGCCGCTCCTCCGAGTGCACCTCGATCGACCGGAAAACATCGCCGCCGGTGGAGGCGACGCCGTTGGGGCGGCCGCCATTAGCGGCGGAAGTAAGCTGGTTGGAGGGCTTCTTGTTTTTCTTGGAATACGACACCGTTTGCCATCCGTAAACGTCGTCGTTACGATTGTTGTTATCGTTGGTGTTGTTGTTGTTTGTCTTGGCTGCCATTTCCTCGTCTTCTCTGAGAAGAGCTTCGATCAGAGCTGAATTGTCGTCCATTTTCGTGATTCGTGAAACAAAAACGACTTCTTTTATAGGAGAAAAAAGAAGAAAAGTACGGCGTCGTTTCGCCGGCGTTAGAGTTTCGGGAGTCAGATGCAACAGACTGAGAGAGAGAGATCGCGGAGAATAAGAGGATAGATTGGGACTTGTGTTTTATGGGGTCACAATCACAAGAAGTACACGTGGAATATTTCTATTTTCAAATCGAAGTTGCCCTCTTTATATTCCCTTAATACAGGGATGCCCACTAATCTCTTCTTTTTCATTTTTCATTTTTTCTTTCTTTTTTAATTAATTTTTTTTAATATTGAAGTCCATTTATTAATAGGATTCCATTTATTTTTATTATTTATTTTTTAAACTTGTAACGGTGATTCAAATTCAATAATTTTAGGTGGGGTCTTATTTGATATTATCGTTAGATTATCCTTGCAATCACTTACTTAAAAAAAAATCATTTTTTTACAGGAAAAAAAAGTACATTTGTAATTCAAAAAACTTAAAGAAAATTATTGAGTATCTCATTATAATTTTATCTACTCTGATACTAAAGTTGATAAGTTTAGTTTTAAAATGACAAAACTATTAACTTTAATATTTTGGTGGGCATAAAAATAAAGATATGTCAAATTAATGACTTTCTTGTATATAACCCTTCCACTTATTTACCAAAAATGGTATTGTAAAGTGTGATGTCCTTAATAGAAATTTAGAGTTAAGTACTTACCAAAAAAAAAAAAGTATTTGGAAATTGACAATTCATTTATTATGTTTTCTTGGTTAAAATATATATATATATATAATTCGGGATATATATTATTTTTGTCTGTTGGGGAAACTATTGTCGTCAAAGCTGTATAATAAAGGTACTTTATGTCCCTTATGGATAAACCATGGGGGGCGAAGGGAGATCTTCTTATTCAAAAGATAGATTGGGATTTGTTTATGTTCTCTTTTGAGAAAGAACACGATAGAGCGAAGGTTTTGACAATGGAGCCTTAGACTTTTAACAAGTCCTTATTAGTTCTCAAAGTTGTCAATGAGGATGAAGCCATCAGATGGGATGACTGGAGTTTTACGTGCTTTTGGATTAGGGTTTTCAATTTACCCTATGACGGTATGATTAGGGAGATTGGGACGGATATTGGAGATGGAATTGGGAAATTTGTGGATGTTAGTATAGATAAGACTGAGCGATGTTTGAGTAATTACATGCGCTTACAAGCTCAGATTGATGTTTCAAAACCTCTCTGTAAAGATACAAAAGTTAGGCTTGGTAGCACTGGCGCCACGGTGTAAACTTCAGTACGAGCGGCTACCTGACTTCTGTTTTGGGTGTGGTCGGATAGGGCATGGGATTGGGAGGTTAGAATGTGGTGATGAACAGGTGAAAACCATGAAGTCTTCGGATCATCTCTTGTACAGTCTAGAACTAAGGGTGGGTGCATAATCGACAGTCTTCTCTAAATAATCTGGGTGAGCTTCAGGTGGGGAGGTCGACGAGTGGGCGGAGGCATGATCGGATTTCTCTTCACGACCGGGCGGTGAATTGTGACTCCTCTGGTGGCCGGGAGGCCAAGCGAGATTCAAAGAATTCTGTGGTGAGATCATCGCGTTCATTGCTGGTGTAAAATCCGAACGTGATCATAGGGAGTCAACGATTTGCTGAGATTCTGGGGATTTCTAATTTGGGCCATCTGGTTGAGTCAGCTAATCAGCTTGATATTATTCCTAATGGAGATGGTCACGTGGTGGGCGTTCTGAGTATTAATGAAATGGTTCATTTAAGCTCTGCCTCAAAGCTATCTAGTTTTAGTGTAAACAATGAGTCGTTTCCTTCTTTAGACTCGGGTAAGCCTGAATTGGTGGATGTGAATGTGCTGCATGGTCCTGTTCACGAAGATGGAGATGGAGGGAATGGCTTTGTTTTCATGGCTGGTTCGAATGATAGTTCAGACGAAAAAGAATGTTGGGAATTGGGAGCAAGAAGCTAGACTTAAAAGGAAGAGCGGTTTAGGTGTTAGATCCTCGAAGAAGGATAAAGTGGCTAAAAGGAAGCTAGGAGAATAGGGGCTTGCCAATGATGATGTCAAACTTAGGAAGACTAAAGAGTTCTTGTTCGACAAATTGGGATAAGTGGAGGCTACGAAACAGCCCCGCCCGAACCAATGAGTGTCCTTTGTTGGAACGCTCAGGGTTTGAGGAATCCTCAAGCGTTCAAAAATCTTCGGAAGCACATTCGAAGCTACTCCCCGGACTTGGTCTTTATCTCGGAAACTAGGTTGGTTGGTTGGTTGACGGGCAACGAACCTCCGAAGAAGACTAGGTTTTGACGGTGGTCTTTATGCCGAAAGTATCGAACGTAATGGTGGTTTGGGATTGTTATGGAAAGACTCGTGGCAGGTACACTTTAGAAGTTCTTCTAGAGCTCATATTAATGTTGATGTTGTTTCAGATCTGGGGGTCGCTTGGCAGTTCACAGGCTATTACAGTTCAGTGAAGAGGAGGCTTAGAAATTAGGCATGAGAGCTACTTAAGCACCTTCGTTTCAACTTGGATGTTCAGTGGCTCTGCGGTGGGGATTTCAACAAAATTTTATCTCCCTCTAAGAGAGATGGAGGTGGTGATCGGCCTTTACTTGACATGTTGAGATTAAAGGAGGCATTGGAATGGTGTGACCTTGTTGATTTGGGGTATGTTGGCTCTAAGCTCTATGGGATAATAGGCGTGAAGGAGAAGCTAATATATAACTGCGACTTGACCACTTTGTTGCTAATACTCCCTGACTGCAGGTTTATAGGGGGGTTAAGGTAGAGTCTTGGATTTCTGGGGTTCTGACCATAGAGCTCTCTTGTTGCAGCTTATTCCTAATGCTAAGATAAAGAAGAAACAATAGAATGGGGGTTTTCACTTTGAACCGTTGTGGTGTAAGGATGCTGAATGTGGGCGGGTTGTTAAGGATTCATGGCAATCTTTAGTTATGGATTGTTCCCTGAATAATATAGCCATAGACTTGAAGCGGTGTGCGAGGGACGTGAGAAAGTGGGGTGGGAAAAAAATATAGGCATATTCCTAAACATGTTGCTATGCTCCAGTCATCCTTAGATAAGCTCTATTTAGATCCACGTGTAGAGAGGTTTATAAGTTGGATTTAGGATGCTGAGAAAGAGTTAGATAAGGTGTTAAAGTGGGAATAAGAGTTTTGACACCAAAGATCTCGTGGGAATTGGCTTAAGGAAGGGGATCGCAACACTAAATACTTTCACTTGAAGGCCTCCTCTAGGAGGAATAAGAGTATGATTATTAGTTTAAATTCAGCCAAGTTTCACGACAAATATCTTGGCCTCCCCATAGTGATTGGCAGGGGAAAAAATAAGGTGTTTCGAGCTATTAAAGAAAAGGTATGGAACAAACTACTTGGATGGCGTGGAAAACTATTCTCTATTGGGGGTCGGGAAATCCTTATTAAAGCAGTTGTACAATCGGTACCCACTTATTCTATGAGTGTATTTTGTCTACTGGTTTGTCTTTGTGAGGAGCTCCAATCCATGGCGACAAAGTTTTGGTGGGGAAGTGCAGAAGACTCTAGGAAAATCCATTAGTGGAGATGGGAAAATTTGTGTAAGCGTAAGGTGGAGGGTGGACTTGGTTTCCAAGATGTTTCGGCTTTTAACCAAGCATTACTTCTAAAACAAGGATGGGGGATTTTGCAATCTCCATCATCTCTAACATCTCGTGTGCTTAAGGTGCTAGTTTACCAATTCTCCCAAAAGGTTAAGCTATTAGGAGGTGGACCAACAATAGTTTTATATTTCAACACTCCCCCTCACGTACAGGCCATACATGGGCAAATGTGCGGACAAATATTAATTTGAAAGTCCAACACAAATTATAAGAAGCCCGAAACATATTAAAAGCCCAACACACAATGATAATAAAGGGGGTTAAATAGTGCAATTACAGGGGTTCGAATTCAGGACCTCCTGCTCTGATACCATGTTAGTTTACCAATTCTCCCAAAAGCTTAAGCTATTAGGAGGTGGACCAACAATAGTTTTATATTTCAACATAAGGATAAGTATTTAAGGAGTTCTACCTTCCTTGATGCGGTTACAGGGAAAGGTATATTTTATCTCTGGCAATGTATTTTGTGGGGTCAAGAAGTTATCAAAAAGGACATCCGAAGGTGTGTGAAGGACGGTCTCTTTGCTTGGGCTATGTGGGATCTGTGGCTCCCAAGGCCGGTTACTTTCAAGCCTATTACAGTGCCATCCGAGATTGAAAGTCAACTTCTTGTTTCTGATTTGATGGTAAGTGGCGAATAGAAGTGGAACTCAGTTAAGTTGAATCAAGTTTTTTGGCCGGTTAATCATAATGCTGTTAGGAGTATCCCTTTGGGCAATGGAGTTTGGCACTATAATGCTAAAGGTGTTATAAGGTGCGTTCAGGCTATAGTCATTATGGACTCTAGACGCTTTTCTTCCGCATCTTCAAAGAGTTTTGATAAGCATTGGTGGAAGTAATTATGGAACCTTTGAGTACCTCCCAAAGTTAAACTCTTTATTTGGCGTGTTTTCCATGGCATCATATATGTTTTCCTTGGAAGGTCGGGGTATTGGGTGTGACAAGTCCAGCCCCAGGTGCTCTGTCTTTGGAAACTGTTTCTCATGCTATTCTTGAATGCCACATGCCTTAGCAAATGTGACGGCTGTCTCACCTATGGTAAGCTATGGATAAGAGATTGGAGGCCTCTTTCCCTAATTTGTTGAGAATTCTATCAGATGTTCTGTCTGATAATGATCTCAGACTGATGTGCTGGAAGCATTGGCTTGAAAGGAATAAAATGGTGCATGGGGTAGCTGAGAGTAACCTTATAGTATCCTTGATTTTGCTCTTGCAGGGTTTGGTGAGTGGAAACTCTTGAATCCTAAGGCTCCTTTGGCTATTCCTGAATCTGGTTCGAAGGTGTGGGAGACTCCACTGGCGAGTTCTATAAAGTTAAACATGGATGTAACTATGCTTCCTAGTGCGAACCACATTGGAGTTGGAGCGGTTCTTCAGAACGACCAGGGCCGAATTTGTGTAGCTTTAACTAAGCCTTTAGAAGGCATTTTCTCCCCTCTTCTTGTTGAACTTTTGGCTCTGCGGAAAGGTTTGAATCTGGTCTTGGAGCAGGGAGGTGCAGTTTCAATTGTAGAATATGACGCCCTAAATGTTGTGGTTGTTGATAATGGTGAGTTAGATATTTCAGTTGAAGCTCCAATCATAGAAGATATCTATAGTCTGCTAGTTTCTTTGCAATCTCCTTAGGTTTCTCATGTTCATCGATCAACAACCAAAGTTGCTCATTTACTTGCTCAATTTGGGCTTTTTTCAAATCTTTCCTATGTATGAATAAGTGAGACTCCTAGTATAGTCTCTAGTGTTGTTCTTCTTGACTATCATTATTAATAAAACAGCCGTTTATTATAATTTTTTTAATTAGTACTTTAATAACAAAATTTATTATAGTGGAGAGGGTAATTGAAACTCATAGAAACGGGGTTGTCTTTAATTCGACTAAAAAGATATAACTTTCATTTATTGTACTAGGATTCATTCTTATTTTCTAATCACATTTATATATGAGATTATGTTGGACAGCAAGAATGAAAAACTTAAATGATTTCTTTTTTATGAATGTAAAAGTATAAATGATTTCTTGATTCAAGAGAGTTGTAGAAAAAGAGCAAAGCATTCCCTTATAATATAAGGGTGTATATATTTGAGTTAACATAAAACCTTTACAGAATACAATGATAGGACTCGAATTTGAGATAACTTTATCAAATAATTTGAATGTCTAAATCCCCCTTTTTTTCAAAAAAAAAAAAGTGGAGATTTAAACTCTACACTTTATAAGAAAATTATATTTTTAATATTTTTTGTGTCCTTTGTAATAACAATAATTTAGTTATAGAGGGTAATAATAATTCAATCTACTCATTACCAATCATAGAAATAATATGGACTCTTTTTTTTGGTAAATGAAATAATATTAACTCTATTGCTATTTCAATCATGTCCTAATTTTAAGAAATGCCTCACCACAATTGGTCTTTTTCCACTTTCTCCTTGCAATTATGAATCTATAAGTGCACGGTACAAGCCAGTGAGGGCAATTATTTGAATCTTAAAGTGGTCCACCTCTCTTTCAAAGAAGCAATCAAAATTTAAAAAGAAATGTCACATTTTACCAGGGACCAATTTTTGTTGTGTTGTTTCCTTTTATTTATTTATTTATTTTTAAAAGATAATAACATTAGAACATTACTCACACAAAATGCCATACATGTTGATTATTTAAACTTCCAAAGTAAATGCAACAAATGCTATGTAATGTGACATTGGCGTGGTAGCTTTTTGTTTTTTATTTTATTTTTTGCTGAATAGGCGGAACATTTTGCTTGAATAATGAGCAAGTTTTAAGAAATCTTCACTTAACAATAGGCGTGCACAAAATTAATACATAATTTTTTGCACTTTACCTTCTTTTAAGCTTATAATTTTCATAATTAATCACTTAAATATACTATACTTTTAAGACATGAATATATGATTATAGCTTGAATGAATAGCAGATATAACTTCGTAAATGAAATTTAATGTATAACTCTATAATAAAATGTGAAAATCATATCATATAAAAGAAATATAAAATACTGTATCATCATAACAAATAAGAACTTAATGGTTCAAATTATACCCAACTAATAGGACTTTTTTATTTCACCCAACTACAAAATTATTCTTCTTCTTTTTTTAAAAAATTGATAAGGCAATTAATCACATTTCCAAGTTGTATTGCACGAAATCACGTGCTATTTCAGTCCACCAGCAAGACACTTAGATCTCGTTTGGCTCTTGAGTTTAAACTCAAAATTTTCATATCAGTTTTTGTCTTTTTCTAAAAAT
>JAFMPE010176818.1:1604-20191 GCA_024759925.1 Ficus religiosa
CTCCACATGCAAAAAAGTTGCCCCTTTTTCCTTTGTTTAATCAAAATCCCATCACACACAGCTTCATGAGTCTCAAACGCACCTCATATTAGGTTTGCCATCAAACATGAATTACGGCTTTATATTTAGAGAATGAAGTACTAGCAGTTTTCAAAAAATAATTAAAGTAAATATTTTTAAAAAAAAAAAATAAGAGCATTTACTTCAAATATTTTAAAATCTTATAATTTATTTCAATTATTTTCGTTAAAATGCTATTTATCACAAGTCATCTTATATATATACCTTAAGCTTCTCCAAAAAGTAAGTAAGCTAATAATTAGAAATATGTCAAGTCGATATAACAACCAAGGAATGAGGCCTTATATAGAGTAACTTCTACTTCTCTTTGACTCTTTAATTGGTGAATCAAAGTTGAAGGCAAAAAAAGATAGGAAAATTTGTCATGTAATATGTTACCTAGAGTCAGCATGGTTGTTGTATTAGGTAAAAAATTGATTAATTATTCTAAACAATTAGGATTTGTTTCAGAACGGCAGAGTTGCTTCTATTGTCTCTATTAGTTGTACTCAATCTTCTCTTACCACACCAAATCACATATAATTTTTTTTTTTTAATACAGAATGTGATGTACACATTTCCCTTTATTATTATTATTATTATTATTATTTAAATAAATTGTGCTGTAATACTTAATTTTTTTAAAGTTTTGAGGTGGAAGAACAGAATCTGAATTAGAATTTCGTACCAAAGTTAACGACAAAAATGCCAAAACCTGGATAAGATATATTTGGACACATGGGGATCACTAATTGTATCTTATCGTATAAAAAAAGTAATTGTTTTCCTGCCCTCTTTTCTTCGAGGAACGTTATTCTCTGTCAGATTGGTATAGTGATTAGGTTATCCTTCTTTCTTCTTTTTTTTTTTTTCAGGGTGCTTGCAGAATTTAATATTCCGTAGCCCCATTTTAGGACCCCTGATTGGTCAATGTACGAGGCGGTTTTGGGTGTTTGGTGAGTGAAAATTGTACCCATTCTTTGAGTAAAGTTAGTGCCTGTTTGTTTCGTCAATTCGAACCTAAAATTTTCATCTTAATTTTTATCTTTTTCTGAAAAAATTTTTTGTCTTTTCTAAAAAAGTTTTTTGTCTTTTCTGAAAAGTTAACAAAAATTACTATTAAAACTTAAAATTTCCAACTCAAACTGGTAAACTAAACGGACCCTTAGATTATATCATTTATGTTACTTTACTGGATCTAAAGATTTTTCAAAGCGGTGAAGGAGATGGGGATAGGATGACGCAAATCATCCTTTTTTTTTTTTTTTTTTTGAGGGAAAAAAAGAATAAAACCTTGTTATCTGAGCTAGCTGATCAATAACCAATTAAGAGAGAGAAAGAAAAATGTTTTTTCATCATATAATATTATAGAAAGAGCAAATTAAAAATAGTATTTTATTAATCTGCTTGTTCAGAAGAATCATAGACTGAAAAAATGTGTTTTGGGTGCAGCTTTTATGCTTGTGAGCTTGCAGTTCCCTTTCATTTTCACTCACAGCCTTGAATGAAAGTAACAACAGAAGCTGCCTTCATATGATCGTGTCTCTTTCTCTGTTCCTTGCAAGAAAATGAAAGGAAAAAAAAGTAGTGCATAAATAAATACAAACAAAGGAGGGGGAAAAAAAAAAAGAAAAGAAAAGAAAAAGTAGAGGAAGAGCAATAAATACACTTATTGTGCTAGTGAAGTGGATGAGCATCACAAGCACAAGTCCACAAGACGAGCACTCTGTGATCTTTTTATTTATTTATTTATTTTTTTACTTTGTGGGACAAAACTCAAAACACAATAAAAGTACAGGGATTCCATTCTTATTGTCGTTTGCAAATATTAAAAAGATTAATAAAAAAGGTACTTCTTCTGCTGGCCACCTCGCATGTAACGTTTGTATTTTGTCTTGTTTTTTTTGTTCGATCCAAGTAAAGTTTTGATACCTTATGACCTGGGTTTAAGTTAACCAAGAAAATGTCTCATTTTCCAAAATATGGACAATTATATAGTAGCTTAACAAACATATCATATTTAAAAAAAAAAAAAAAAAAAAAAAACTGAATGTGCCACTACAATTGTTGAAATTACTATTTAATTATAGATACTTGTGAAACAAAAGCGACGTATGACGCCCATTATCATCTCGAGCAAAAGTTTTTTCTGACAATATTTTTGGGAATCAGCCAAAACTAAGGAAATTACATAAATATTTGGGAACCTTCAATAGTACTGGTTACTCATGATCTAACCCCCAATAAGGTATGGTTAAGTTCATACGGGATTTGAACTCAAGAAGTACAGTTTAGTAACGACATATATTATTTTTTTTGATGAGTTATGAATTCAGATACAAGTTCAAGTCTCGCTGAAAAGACTCTCAAACTTTTAGATAATGAGATCTATGGATTGTCGTACTAATTTTTTTTAACAGAAGAAATAAAAATATCCTAGATACATGAAAACCTTAACAAAGAGGCTTGTTCATTAGAGTTGGGAGTCAAGAAGTGGTTACAGTTACAAAGAAAATTGTCATTTATGTTAATTAAGCTTAATTACAGAGAGACCAAGAATAACCAAATTAAACATTCATTCGGGGAATGAACCATCTTATCCTCTCCTGTCATGAACTACGTCGGCCTATATAGCTATATATATAATATATATATTTTTTTTGGCCAAATAATGAAATGCTTTAATATAGATCTTTTCATATGGATTAGTTATTAGCATATATTAGGAATCCTAGGTCATGGATAAGGTCACACATGACAATGACAACGTACAATTTAGTATATATTGACATATACTCGTTTACATGTACATATAATACATATATAGTTTTACGTGTGTATATATATATATATATATAGTGTCTTGATGAGGAGAATGTTAGATGAACTAGTCATGTCGTAGGTAACACATGATATTAATTTTGACGCATGAAAATGTTCATATATATATATATATATATAAAGAAAGCACGTTTGTTGAGTAGGGTGAGTAGGGTAGAATAGAAGAAGGCACATCATAAAAGTGATATGAGATTTCCGTATATACAAGGTCAGCATAGATTTGTTGATTGTCCTCTTCCGGACCAACTCCAAGGCCCTCTCCTTTCGTATATGCACAATTTCTCTGTAGCTGGAACATTACTAATTAACGAAGCCATAATTTTTCATTAGGAGGGCTAATAACTAGATCAGAGATAATTAGGGCTATTATGATCAAGTTTTCATTTTTAGGGGTTTAGTTAACAATAGGGGAAAAGGAGAGGGAAATAGTAATGATTTATGCAAGAAAACAAAGCTCATCTTTACCTTGAATAGTAACAAGTAGCAACTTATGTGTTGTCGTTTCTTTTCCACTTTTTCCTTTTGATTTTTTAGAGGAGGATTTCCTATAGACCAACAGAAATCTTTTAGACAGGTTACCAAAAGAAGGAAAAAAAAAAAAAAAAAAAAAAGAAAGAAAGAAAGAAACAGAAATCTTAGACCTGTTTATTTAATTGTTTCCCTGTTTGATTTCATCCTGTGGCCACCAAACGATTGCTCAAGAGAGACCAAAAAAATATTGAAGAGCGGAACCGGTGGGCCATTAGAACCTTTTTGATGCGATATGAGATGAGCAGTAATGGGAATTTCCTTTGACCTTGGCAAATTTTGAACTCTAACAGATTTCTCAAAAATTTTCACTGTTGTTTATTTTATTTTATTTTTAGTTTTGATCTCTTTCTTTTGAGTGAAAGTCTCCTATTTACATCTCTCTTATGATACTTTTGGCCTCGGGTGAAGTAGTAAGACTGCTTGCTTTTGTTAAAGATCTTAACTTTGAAACAGTCCCATGACAATAAATTGGGGGCTACTTTGCATGAAAGGAAAATAAAGAACAAGTAGTGATTTGTTTTTTCTTTTTAGTCATGTGTTTAGTGAGCTTCACATAATATAGGGAATCAGAGTAGGAAATCGTAATCAACATCCTGAGAATTGACTCCATGTCATATGGAATGGATACTGAATTTACATTATACCCTTAATAAATTCTTATATTATGTGTCAATGATTATTTCTTTATGTACAAGGACATTTTAATAATTACATTGTCAAGACTACTATATCTAAGTTTGTAAATACTAAAAAGTTACACCAAACAACCACTAAAGAGAGAATCAATAATCCTTGTTGTTATTCTTTCAACTTTTTTTTAATTTTTTCAAATCTCGTTATTTTTCTTGTTACATTTCTTTATCGTAAATGCACCCTAAGATATAAAGACAATACAATTCACAAAGAATTGAAGGTGATTCGTAGAATTGTCTTGCAAAAAAACACATCTTTAAAGTATTGCCATAGTTATAATAACTTCAGTTTTTCGACTTCTAATTAAATAGGTATAGATGGTTAACAATCGAAGCAAATATTAAAGAAGCGCAAAAATTATTAACATAGCTTATTTAAGGGGTGGTTTTCACAATTTTCTTCAGAAGATATATCTTTAGACAACTTAGCCATGTTTAATGGACCTAGATACACATCTTCTCGGGCTTGTAGTGGTCTGGGCCAAGCACCATTAAGCCCATTAACCAAAAAAGTGACCAGAGGCCAACAAAAGTTAAAACGAAGTCATTAAAGGCCCCAAAAACAATCAAATCCTATTGGTCAGTTCCAATACACACGGACCGCTATCCGTGGCGTACGTTTTTATGAAATCTAGACCGTCTATGTCATAACCCTATCAACGCTTCAAATTCGTCCCCTCAACTTCTTTCAAACAACACACACAAATTTTCCCTTTCCCGCTTCTCCTGTTCTCCACGGTCCTATATGTATTGCCTCCCCTCCCAAAACCGTTTTCACATCCGGTCACAAAATTTCTAGTCTCTTTTATCAATTTTCTCGAGAAACAAACAGTCCAA
Organism: Ficus religiosa; assembly: GCA_024759925.1. Lineage (NCBI taxonomy): Eukaryota > Viridiplantae > Streptophyta > Magnoliopsida > Rosales > Moraceae > Ficus > Ficus religiosa. The sequence continues at coordinate 6,566 of JAFMPE010176818.1, forward strand.
AAGCTCTTACTTTCAAGTCAATTTTTATAACTTGAAATGGCACGTACCAAGCAGACCGCTAGGAAGTCCACCGGAGGAAAGGCGCCGAGGAAGCAGCTGGCGACGAAGGCCGCGAGGAAGTCTGCTCCGGCGACCGGAGGAGTGAAGAAGCCTCACCGTTTCAGGCCAGGGACGGTGGCTCTGAGAGAGATCAGGAAGTACCAGAAGAGCACGGAGCTTCTGATCAGGAAGCTTCCGTTCCAGAGGCTGGTGAGGGAAATCGCACAGGACTTTAAGACCGATCTCCGGTTCCAGAGCAGCGCCGTTGCCGCTCTTCAGGAGGCGGCGGAGGCTTACTTGGTTGGTCTCTTCGAGGACACCAACCTCTGCGCCATCCACGCTAAGAGGGTGACAATCATGCCCAAGGATATTCAGCTTGCTCGCAGGATTAGGGGCGAAAGGGCTTAGATTTCGAGGTTTGACTGTATGGATCTATATTCTAGGGTTTTAAATAGCACTGAATTTTATATCTATAGACGAGTCCTGTTTTGGATATCCAGCTAGATCTAGATTTTATCTTCTGTTAATTGTATTTTTCCTTTCTCAAGTATTGGGTGGTGTAAACTGGAAATGCACTGCAAATCTAATAGCTAGTTAGATTTTTCTTCTTCAAGTTTAATTTTTGGGCTTGTTGTGTTGCTAATATTCCTTAATTGTTTCAGTGTTATGATCATTAATCTTCTTAATTAAATTGATCATTTTCTTCCTTTTTCTGAGCGGCTTAAAAGAATTGGAACAAAAAACAAAATCTAAAATGGAAGTTTTGAATTTTCTTAAAAATGGAACTGGAAAAGCTGAAATTGTACATAAAAGGCAATGCCCAAAAGTAATGTTACAATTACAATTTACATGTTACATCACAGTGATTATAGATCTAAAAGAGCAGAATCAAGGTACATGGAACTTGGGTTCCTCACTGGTTGCAAGTAAACTTCAAGGAAATATAGTCAACAGCTTCTGCAGTTTTTATTTGAACTGTAATGTATCTTTGTGTGCTCTATAAAGCTGCTGATATAGAACTTGCACCTAGATGCATTGCCAACTGTTAACGAATTTGTGATCACCTCGACAGCCCGACCTGATGGATGAAGAATGCAAATCAAAGAAGAGTTGAATGATATCTATTGGAACTCTTTAAGTAGTCTGCAAAAGCAAGGATGTAGAACTTGCCCTGAGCTGCAATTGGTCATTGCTCAAGTAATAATAATCTTCAACTCAACATGACTCGTGTCGTTGGGAAATCATGAGCAAAGACGAATACTGAAACCAATTGTCCATAACTCTCATTAGACAACCATCAATGAATCTACTAGTTTTAGATGTACTACAATGGTTATTGTGGAAGAGAAGCTCGGTCAAGATCATTAAGGCGAGAGAAAAACAAGAGGTTAAAAGTATTGAAAGGTGAATAGTATTTCTCTAACCCATATACCTTTGTTCCGGCAATGATAGTACCATTCAGGGGATGAACAGCACATGCAGTAACTGCTTCAGACAGCGGAACAAAGCAGTTTTGCTTGTTGATGCCGGATAAGTTTTTTACAACCTCCTTGCAACTGGAAAAGACGAGCATTTAAAACCCGACCAACTAAAAAATAACATCTACGAGTTGATTAAGACAGCAACTGCAAGCAACTACTCTTACGAATAAACATCTATCCAACGAATGGTATTTTTCTTACTTGAAGTCCACATGACTAGGAGAACTGGGGTCTGGATAGAAATCTAATAGATGAATACCTTTGTCAGATGCTGATCCAACTACATAGATCTGCACCACAAATATTGGAATAAAAAAATATATTCAATGAGATAAAACATGACACGTTAGACCTCTTTTCTTCAATGGCAAATACTGTCCTTTTAGCTGGTTGCTTTCAGAAAAAGCAATCAGACAGGAAAATGAAACAACTAGATTTATGGTTTCCGCAAAGAAAATGAAACAACTTGTAGGAACAGATAAGACCTGAACACTCGTTAAACAAGATGTGAACAATGGAACGAAAGATGATGAATGAAATTCCTTACTGAATTTGTTGGCAGCCAAGATGGTTTCCGCAAGGAAAATGGATCAGAAGAACTGGAATCATTTCTGCTCTTTCCAAATTGAAAACAAACAAATTTAGTTAAAACATGAGGTAATAGATTAGCTAATGCTTCCCAAGATTTTAATGCAACACAATTTGAATGGTTTCAACTTACAACCAATCTGGCGGAGGGCAATGTATATGTGTAACACGAAATGTATATGTATCCAAAACGCCAGACCTACATCATTGGATTGGCAGGAAAAAAGGTAAAATAAATTGCATTTGAATACTGCTACAAGTACAGTTAGGATTTTTCCTTCTTTATTTGAGGAATTATACATTAATACTCGAGTATATATGTGTGTGTGAGATCGTTTATGGTTTTCATTTACTCGATTAACAACAGCTATCACTTGTATAAACAATCATGCATCTCTATGCAACCTAAAGGGTCATAATTTGCCGGTAGAGATGATTGTCTCAAACCATTTTGAGAGTCGTTATAGGCATCAATATGGAGAAAATTCCTTTCCAAACTCACCAACCATCATCAAGGTGGAATGCTAGTTGGTATGGGCAAGATGGATCAAGATCAATCGAGTGTATTTCCTTTGCGATTATATCTGATTGTGCCTGCAAAGCAAAAACTTTCCATCACATACCTTTCATTAGTTTCTTAATGCATGGTTGGTTTAATAATTAATAGCCAAGTGGTGAAATATTTAACCTTTTTTTTTCTTTTTTCTTTTTTCTTTTTTCTTTTGAAAAAAAAAAAAAAAAAAAAAAAACTACATATGTAGAATAAATCATAAAATGTGACCACTTTTCAAACTAATTAGTAAATATCATCAAATACCTTCAGAGGTTCAATTTTTTCTATCGCTGATGCCAACTTCAATGATAAGAGGGTTGAATGAGAAATCTGGATGATTGCAAAAACCCAACATAGATTACGATCAACTACTTAAAACATGCATCCACCTATCTGTAAATCTGTAAACTATGTAAGGCCAACTCTTTTTAGAAAGAAATTTATGTTGTTAACAGTTTAGTCAAGTCATGGCAGCAAAGGATAAAATTTGACAATCACCAACATAATGGTCCTATTTGTAGTATCAGATGCTCTTAACAATTGAACCTTGACAAGCACCGACGTTATCCATCAACATTTTTTTTTATATCTTCTGTAATTGCTTCTAATTATCATTCTAAAGCTGTTTCATAGTGCAAATTTTTACTCTTAACAGTCAATGAATCGCAGAGAGAAATGAGAATGCAGATTTACTTCCTTATGACTATGAAAAGCAGCAGATGCTCTTCCTCCACGAAGATCCCACACGTGAAGCATGCCATCCTTGTTGGCCCCAAAAATGATCTGTAGTAACAAAAACTAGAAAGAGTAAATTCACATCCATGATGAAATCACGAACCTTGACTCGAAGTTTAAATTTATAACACTTTTACCATGTAGATACAGAAACTTTAGCTAACATTTGGTAAAATGTAAACAGGTCCTTCACCAGATCGTAGAAACAACACACAAAAAAAATTCATGTACGAATGCACGTATTTTAATTTCTAATCAAAGTAAGAATAATATGAAACATAGTGGTATATAAAGTCCCTACCTGGTTTTCCACGTTTAACTGAATACTATTAAGGCTACTACGAGAGTTAGTAGTAAGTTCGAGACATGGAAGTGAACCCATTCTTCTGTCCCATACATTGACTAGACCATGCGTATCAGATGCAAATAGCCTATCAAAATTAAGCACAAAAAAGAAAAGGATTATGCTATCGAACTAAGTCATGTACTTGGTAACGCAGAAGCTAAAAGCTGTTAATTTTAAAGCATAAAAATTTACAGTGCTCATAACAAAACCAAGGCCAACTGCAAGCTGGATCGACCTTAAGATTCTTGGACCTCATCCTCTAGAACTCACTTTTAACAGACAAAATTTGTAAAGTAAAAAAGGGCATCAATAATAAAGTCCAGCATTTGATTTTCCAGCTCCTGCTATGTAGCCAGTTACATTAACACACCTCGAGTTATATGAAAACCATAACTTACCCCAATCATTTAATTGGATTCAACAAATAACATCATCATATCAAGAACTTAACTTTTCCTGTCTTTGATTAATTTTCTATTATTGTAAAAGCTGCATTAAGTATGGAAAAAAACTGGCTTAATAATCTGTTTGCCAACCTTGAATCATCAAGGGAAGTAGAAGCTATATCCGAGAGACCTTTATGAATGCTTGAACCATGGAAAGAGGCAGAAAATCTTGTTCTTAACACCTGCACCGTCAATGGAACAAAGCAAAAAATCAGATTGGATGCCATACCAAATGCAATGATACCATAATGAGGAATTTATGACAAACTGTAAAAATTAATCAGAAAGAACAAGCTAAACCAATAATAAAAACCATCTGAAGTTTTTCAAATACTTGAGAATTAACCCCAGTATATACATCAGCACATACGATGAAGATGAAAAGAGAAACTTACCTGGGATGGCTCCGGAGATATGTAACTGATATCATATAAGAGTAATTCATTACTTTTCATAGAACTGCAAACGACCTAAACCAAATAAAGTAGAGTATTAAAGAAGGAAACAAATAAAACAGCACAATCTCTCTTTTTCCAATTAAAAACAATAAGAGTAGACTGGAAGCAATTAGAACCGCAATTCAAACAACTCAAAAATTTTAGTAAATCCTCAGTTCCTAAGCACATTTAACATATTTGAGAGCACTTGACTTGATGAAGCACTTGAAATGAATATACTTTTGACCAGGGCATTGATATGGTTACCATAGAATCACAAAAGCAAAACAATCAAATCCGCCTAAAAGAAGCCAGTCTTTGAATGATTGGAAGCTAATTACCTGCAATCTACAACATGTTTAAGTAAACAGGAATACATCGAATCCAAACCTCATCTTGGTTGGCAAGATTCCATCGGACAAAGTCAATCTGTTGATGTTTAGAAAGGTGCAGGACAAGTTTAGTCGCCTCATCCTCCAAGCCTATCAGGAAACAGGGCTAAAGTAAACAAAAAGCATACAACTTACATAACTTATATTACAAAAGTGGGCTGTAAAAAAAAAAAAAAAAAAAAAAAAAAAAAAAAAAAAAAAAAAAACCGAACTTGTAGCCTAACCAAATTTCTACAACTTACATGCCGATGATTCACCACTCCTGCAATAGAGAGTCTCAAAATCATGAACTGTTAAACACCCAGATCTCGTCGCAGATACAAGGTATATTCCCTGAAACAAACAAGGGGAAACAACAAATAACAAGGACCTCCAAAATGCGGAGAAAATAAAGAAGCTAACAAAGGACACCATTTTTCTACTTTTAAAAAGACAAAAAAAAGTTTGAGTTGAGTTGAGTTGAATTGAACCAACCAACCAAACGAACCCTAAGTAAGCAAAACGAAAAATTTACCTTGTTATCAAAGTCCAGAGCAGAAATCCCCTCCCTAATAGAAACAAAAAGAATCATTGGAAATCCTTAGAAATAGAAATGAAAAGTAAAATTAAGCCATATCAAAGAGAGACACGGAGAGAGAGGGTGGCTAACTTTCTAATCGGCGCTTGGCCGTGAATATACCCGCCATTAGCAATTCGATTTATCTGTAAAAATTATGAATTCAGAAGAATACCGAACCAAATAATAGCAAAACTAAAAAGCAAAAATAAAAAATTTACATGAGTCAGACACGGTGCACCATCGATGTGATACAAATGCGGAAATGCCCCAACCTATAATTATTTTCCCAAAAAAAAAAAAAACCACTTATAACTAAACTAAGAATTGGATATGGAAAACGAGAAAATTTAGCTGAAAAATTAAGGAAATTAGGGAACCTGTGAGTAGGATTTCATGAGCAAAGCGGAGACGCAATGGCGGTACTTTCGCTCAAGCTTTCCGTTCAACTCGACGAGGCTCCGATTCCATTCGCGCCTGAATTTGTACAATTTAAACCTAGAATTAACAATTTCTTCACTCCTAAGCCCAAGAAAACGCAAAGACGATTAAGAAATATCACCTCTTACTCCGGCTGGGTTTAGGGTTTCGGTTTGGGGATTTCAGAGGCACTAAATATTTCTCCATCGAAACGCCTCACCAACGTTTAGTGAATACCCAAATTCCCAACCAGAAAAAAGAATCGCATTGTAATCACTTTTTTCCCTCCTAGAACTTCGTGGTTCAAAAATATGGCTTCTTTTCCCGCCAATTTTCTGCGAAATCAAGCTGGCACATTGGGCCGGGTCGGTTAAATTTTTTTTTTGCCCCCTAAACCGGGTCAGTTGATTTTACTGTAATCGATTTATTATTACTTTTTTCTTCGAACGCGCATTTCACTTCCAGAATATATATATATATATATATATATATATACACACACATGTGTGTGTGTGTTTGTGTTTAGTTCTTTGTCGATTAATTCTAGCAAAAATCGGTGGAATTGATTAATTCTGTCAACATACGATATTGATCTGCAATCGTACAGATTAAATGGAGAATCCAGAAATCGAAAGCAATTCAACAATCCATTAGATTAAGCAACAGATATACATTATCTATTACTCAAAAAGTTGTAACAAAATCCTAAAAGATACATATTTTCATCACAAACTAGCACTTGAACATCCAAGTGAGGGTAACAAATATTGGGTCTTTAAGCCCTTTCACCCCTAATTCTACGAGCAAGCTGGATATCCTTGGGCATGATGGTGACCCTCTTGGCGTGGATGGCGCAGAGGTTGGTGTCCTCGAAGAGACCGACCAAGTAAGCCTCGGCCGCCTCCTGAAGAGCGGCGACGGCGCTGCTCTGGAACCGGAGATCGGTTTTGAAGTCCTGTGCGATCTCCCTCACCAGCCTCTGGAACGGAAGCTTCCGGATCAGAAGCTCCGTGCTCTTCTGGTACTTCCTGATCTCTCTCAGAGCCACCGTCCCTGGCCTGAATCGGTGTGGCTTCTTCACTCCTCCGGTCGCCGGAGCCGACTTCCTCGCGGCCTTCGTCGCCAGCTGCTTCCTCGGCGCCTTTCCTCCGGTGGACTTCCTAGCGGTCTGCTTGGTACGTGCCATTTCGTAGTTGAGAGATGAGAATTGAAAAGTGGTTGGAGGTTTTAGGGTGTGTGTTTGCCGAGAAAATTGGGAGATAACGTTTGCTGGGTGGAAGGCAGAGAGTTTTGGTGGTTTTATTTATAGCGGCGCCGGATAATGGCGCTAATCCGAAATTTTGCGTTCGTTTTGAAATCAAAGATTAGGAGCCGTTGATGTGGGGCTAAATTGACGGTCAGATTTGATATAACCACCAAGCCGCGGATCGCGATCCGTGCCTGTCCGGAACGACCAATAAGCTTCCGCTTTTGGAAAGTTCGTATTTCGCATTGGGGCCTGGTCCTTTTCTTTTCTTTTTCTTTTTTTTTTAGGGAACTTTTTTTTTTTAATTTAATGAAACTATATTTATTGAAAACAAAACATGTCGTTTTTCTAAGACTATTAACATTGACACACGATGTTTACTGATCATAAGCGACAATTTTTTTTTTTTTTTTTTTTTGGGGGGAGATAGACGACATTTTAAGAACAGCAAAATTTAAAATCAAAAGCCACCTGTCGTTGTTTAACTGATAGACGGTGCAAATTTCAAATGACAAACCACATTTCGTTTAAATCCAATAACAGCATAAATTTAAAAAAAAAAAAAAAGAAAAACGACTTCTGGTCGTTTTCACAATAAACGACAAGAAATTTCAACTAAAAAAATCAAAGCCAAAATTGCTACAATCGTTGTCTACAAATTGACAGAAACTTTAGAATAAGAACTGCATGTCGTTTACATTATCGGCAGCACAAACTTAAAACGACCTATCGTTGATTACAATTTGACAGAAAATTTTAACTAAGCAACCGTACACACAAAAGCAGCGTAACGAAAATTTTAAATAACTAACTAATTTGCCCGTTTAAGATAAACGACAACCAAATCAAAACTTGATGTCGTTTCCATGACAAATGACAACAAATTTTAGAAAATGAACATGTCCCTTATGCGTTAATCCATAGGGACTGGTTACAACTTACAAGGGTGAAAAGAGAGAAAATTGACCCATTTCTGTCACACTGTTTCTTTCATTCACAAATCACATGATATATATGCTTTGATGTTATACTATATAGTGGTGTAGATGGTACGAAAACCATTTTATTCTAAAATCGATATGGACCTATTTAGCAACTTTTCACTAATAAAGATTTCTCTATGCACATTAATCAAAGAAGAGGGACAAAACATCTCTGAAGAACCCCAAAAAAAAAAAAAAAAAAAAAAAAAACTACACCCAGTTGCTAGACAGTGCAAAATCATGGAACCTAAAGGAGAGCTCCCCCGCTGTGTCTCGAACAAGTCTCGGCTCTCGGCTATCACTGACATCTCCACCGCTGTCATGATCTTCTTCAGGAGACACAGGCAGTACTTGGTTCTCATTCGGTTGTCGCGCCAACTGAATTTCGGGTGGTAATGGCAGGACGGGTGGGGAAGCTGCCCTTACCCTGGCCTGGTTTACCCCTGTCGAGATTAATGCCCTGTCCCATAGGAAGGCATGAATAATGATAGGAACCTTGGCGTGCCGGTGCAAGGACAGCTTCTGGCTCAGCGAAACGGTGTCGTAGCATCTAATAGCTCCTGTTGAAGACACCATCCATGGCAGGACCTTCTGGTTTGACACTCTGGACACAACCAGCAGCCTTGATGTGTCCATCCCTTGTTTGTACAGATAGTAGAGCCCCGATCGGCTTGAGGGCACATCTTCACTGCCGTCGATAACTGATGACACGTAAATAAATCCCTGTCATTGACAAGGAAATGGTAAGCAAACCTGTGTTTGACGAAATTGTACACCAACTATTTACTAAAAAAACTTAATTAGGAGACCTCTTCAGTGCGGCTGATGGCAAAACCAAGTTTTGTGTCGCCTTCTTGTATCTTGATTTCAATAGCAATCTCTCCCCCGAGAGGAGCATACCAAAGGCGAACTGCTCGAACGACGCCAAGGTCCACCCCATGGTAGTCCTCAAATCCATATAAACTGGCATTTGCCAGGTTTCCTAGATCAGATAATGATCCAGTACTAACAGTGGAAGAAGCTGTTTCTCCTGAGATCTGTTATACAACGAAAATAAATAAAATTACTAAATAAACGAAGATGTTTATTACAACCGTGAAACTGAAAGAATCCTATCTGAAGTTCAAACTTTTCTCGATTTTGTTATCTTTTTCCACAATTAAGCCCTGAAACAGCTTCTATGGCACCATCCTCAATCCGCTAAACAAAGATTTTCACTCACCAATCCAGATATACTTCGCAAGACACTTGGGCATGCTGTTTGCTCTAAAAATCTAATGGAAAAATATCAACGTACGGTTCGTATGGTTAGTGTGCTAATAACTTCTTCGTTAATGCTTGGTCCTAACGTAAAGTCACACAAAAGCACACCCATACAAACATTGATAAATATCATCATGAAATTGAAGATTTAATTATTGGATTTGAAATGATGAACCAACAAAAGTAGCTCAGTTATAGCTAAAAGTCTTACCTTGGTAAGCAGGGATTCAGTCTGTATATTCATGAAAACAATAGGAACTCCAGAGGCCTGAGACGCGTTAAGCCACGCATTTGCCCTGGCAAGACTATCCTCAAGGTCATTGAAGCGAGATGCAGCTCGATCCGAAGCCTTTGGAAGGAGGAGTAAAGAGAAAAATGAGCTGGAATTTGGAACAGCTAGCAGCTCCTGCATCCTCCTCTCCCATGGATACGAGACGTATCCATCTTGCAGCCGAGTCCTCGATAGAGCATTAACCAACCTGGCACCCCTTGAAGCTACAAAACCATGTCTCATATTTCAGAATATTCCTCCAATAGAAAGCGACAGGAAGTGGGAAAATCGAAATTTTATCAAAACTCATGCTAAGATTTACAATGAATTTGCCTGCTACCCTTCTCTGACAATTGACTAACAAAACGAGAAGACGACAATGTGGTACGTCCTTGAACGAGAAAACTCATCAAGGACGTACCACATTAACTTGCTAATGGCACGGTACCAAACTGAAGTTTGAAATAATCATGTGAACTGAACACAAAGGATGGGATGTTTCCACCAAGGAAAAGAAGAACAAGGACAGGTTGGGTTGCAATCAAGTAGATCAACACATACATATAAGATCAATCAATCCACAGAAAAAGGAATTCACGCATATCATGCTGCCGTTGGCTACATAAAGTTGGTGCCGCTTTCACATTGCATCTAACAAGTTCTAGAAAAAGATATTTACCAACAAGTCCACAAAAGCTCCTCGTAAAGGCCTTTGTAATTATGCGTGTGTTCTTACTCGTGTGAATATCAAAATGTATGAAAAAAAAAAAAATTCAAGCATTTAAGTAGTGAACACGCCAAGTGGGCCAATCATAGCTTTCACGAGTAAAAGTTAGTAAATTCCTCTTTAGATTCACGGATAATAATTAAGGTGGATGATTTATGTTTAATGTTTATTAGCCAATATGATAGATAGTCCAACTTTTTTTTATTTAGTTAAATGACCTAATAAATGCTTTGCTTAATTAATTTTCACTTTCTCCAAACAACATCCCCCTCTCTCTCCTCTCTCTGTGCGAGCTTCCATGACGGCGACGAAAAACCAGCGACCATCGACCACATCTTCACGTCGGCGGTGTCTGGGAGGAGATCGCCGCGGTGACCAGACCTTGCAGCTCCGATCGCGCTTCCATGGCGGATCTCCACACGAGCCACCGCCATCTCGCCGTCGCACAGCCCAGTTCTCGTCGAAGCTTCACGAGCGACGAGAACTGCAAAAAAGCACTTTAGCCAAAAGTGTCTCTTAAAACCACTTCGAAGAAGCAAAATTGAATCAGAAATGCATAAACGAAACGAGAAAAGAAAAGAAAAGAAAAGATACCATTAGCAGCCATAGCGCAGACAGAGAGGTTCCTTCGGGTGAGGTGGCGAGAACCAGAGAGCTTTAACGATTTAGGAGTGCGACGCAAAGTCCCAAAGAACTGGGAAAGAGGAGAGGAAGTAAAGGAAGAGGAGAGTCTGAGACGAACACTACCCAGAGAGCCATTTGGAGATAGAATTCTGGAAGGCCGTCATTGGTGGGGGGGAGGGAGGGGAAGAGAGAGAAAGTTGTTCTTTTTTTTTTAATTTTTTTAATAGAGTAATTTATGACTCACATCAGTCAATCAATAAACAAAATAATTAACGATTAATTAATAATCAATAAAAAAAGATTTTAATTAATTTTTAAAAACTTAAGTTTTTTAATTAATGTTTAAAAACTTGAATTATTTATTAAAAAAATTATTTAAAAAATCATTTAACTATAAACCCCTATTATTAACTTGTATTTAATTAAAAACTCTGTCATATTTCGTTGAAATTCTGAAAGTCCAAGCTAAAAAAAAAAAAAAAAGAGGAAAATTGACTACTCTTTAAATATGCAATATTGGTTTTGGTAAAAGCATGAGAAAGAAAGAGGACAAAGCTGGGAAGGCTAGGCTTTAGAAGTCAACAAAAGATCCCAAAACCACTTGGCCATGGTTAGGGCCTCAACCTCCCAATAGAAAACTCTCAAATTAAAAAAAAAAAAAAAAAATCTATCGTATAATAGCAGAATACATAACTTCTTTTTTCTTTCTTTTCCTAATTAAAAATATATTAAAGGAAAAAAAAAAAAGCAACTAGATTAAGAGAGACCGAAAAGAGAGAACAATCTGATTTGTTACGGTAGGTCCAATCTTAGGCAATGAATAATAAAACAATAACAAAATGACAACTAAAAAATAAATTTTAGGGCTCTTATCATTTGTGCCCATAAACTTTTCGCAGTTCAAAACTTTAATCCTTGATTTTTTTTTTTCTTTATAATTCTGTCTCTAAATTTCAAAAAGAAAAACAATTAAATAATAAAATTTCCGACGAATAACTATCTTCCACGAATTGAAGAAAAAAGAATTTAAATTTATTCCACCTAAAATATCTATTGCCAAACAGAAAAGAGAAAGAATGAAAACCTTGGAGGTCGAAGCAATCGGACTCGGTCCGATCGAGGAAGCCGACGGCGTAATTGGGGTCGTCGATGGAGCGGAGCATGTACTGCTTCTTGCCGGCGGAGTCGTTGGGGACGATGCAGGCCTGGAGCTCGGCGAACTCGTCCCGGCCGCGGCGGACGCGGACGAGGATGGAGGTGTCCTTTGCCCTAAACGAGCTGTGGAGGATCTTCTGGACGCCGCTCCGGCCGTTCTTGAACGGCGATTTCACGGTTATCGAGGTCCCGATCCGGAGCTCCTCCACTATGTCCCCCGTCTGCAGCATGTCTCCGGTCCACTCGTCCGCCTTTGAGCTCCCTTTTAGGCACTCGATCGACAGCACCGAAGCCGATTTCGCCGACGACGACTCTGATCTGGTCGGTGAGTCTGCTGAGCTTCCCTGTGCTCGCTCCATGGTCATCTTACTAACTGCAAACAATTTTTATGCATATATGTATACATACACATAGATATATATGTGTTTCTGTATGTATGGATACAGATATAAATATAGGCGTACTATGGAGAGAGAAAGGGCTAACTGTTAGTTGAGAAACATAAAAATGTTCGGTTGTGTATGTCGTGTGTGATTTTTGAGACAGAATTTTACTTTATAGAAAGAGAAACGTGAGAGAGAGAGAGAGAGAGAGAGAGAGGAGGTGTGAAGGGGTGGAGAGCAAAGTGAATTGAAGTAAACAAAAGGGGGCTTTAATTGTAAATGGAAATGTTGGAGAGAGCTTTGGTTAAAAAAAATAAAAAATAAAAAATAAAAAGGAATAAAGCTGGAAATGAAAAAGAGAAAGACGAGGAGTGAATGGCATGAATTTTCAAAGGTTGGTTTTTGGCATTTTCATATGAATCATCATGAATGGAGTTGGAGAGAAAGTCAACATTTTCTAGAGAGATTTTCTTTTCTCTCTCTCCCTCTTTTGGAATTTTGCGATTTTTTGCAAAAATAAATAAGAGAAACCATGTCAAATAATGATTTATGTATTCTTACACAAATCGGATCCATAATCGATTTTTTTTTTTTTTATGTTTTAGAAAATAGAATTCGATTAATCCAATAAAATTTGAGACATTTATTAAAAAAATTATTTCTTAGATCTTGTCAATAAATTAAAAAAAGGAATCTTTAGTTACTAGAAATTTTGTTGGCTACTTGTGAGGAAGGAATCAACATCTTATGTTCAATTTTAATATCTCAAATGATATTTAATTAATTATATTTTAACATTTTATTTAAAAAAATTAATTTTTAAAGTAAAAAAATTAATTATAAAACATTTTAAACTTTTTAAAATGATATGACATAATAATATTATTAGTTAAATATTATTTTTTATATCAAAAATTAGACAAATGATGTAGATCTGTGTGTAAGAGTCTAAAGAGATATTTCTTAGGGGAGAAAAAAGTC
>JAFMPE010176929.1:5304-23742 GCA_024759925.1 Ficus religiosa
TTTCTGAAAAAATTTTTTATCTTTTCTAAAAAGTCAACAAAAATTACTATTGAAACTTAAAAATCTTAAACTAAACTTATTTACCAAACACTCGCTAACATTGGTATATTTGTTACGCACAACGTTAAAGATGCGCTTAGAGATTCAAATTCTTATCTCTTTTCAATAACTCGCCTAACAAGCTAGTTGTCATACTCATATTGATAAATAAAAACAGTACAACGTTTGACTTACGGTAAGACAAAATAGGAGGGAGATAAAACATGTAAGGAAAAGAAAATGTTTTTTTTTTCTTTTTTTCTTTTTAGGGATGGAAAAGAAAATGTTAACGAGAGCAGGTAACCGATTTTTCCTTCATTAGTCAAAGAAAAAAAAAAAGGCTATATTTCTTGTCTTATTTCGTATGACAGAAAGTAAATGACTAATTGGTTAATTAAATAATCATCTTAGCTTAAAAATGAGGACAAAACATTAATTTGACTATTCACACAAGTTGTAATAAGTTTTCTCTCCAAAAATCTCTATACTTTTCTTGTAGGTATAAAAAAGACTCTCCACAATTCTCTCCTACTAAACCATTAGTAATTTCATTTTCTCTTCAAAAATACCTCTTAATTAACTCTCTTCTTTTCCCTCACTTTTTATTACTATCAAACACAACGTTAAACACTCGTGCCGGGTTCACTTATCACGTTTTAATTAGTATTAAAGATTCAAAGAAATTGATAAAACACGTCAACTCATGTCAGAACTTAGAACCCAAATCAAGGAAATGTTACATCAAATCTATGAGATATTGAAACACAAGACCAAAAACATTGTATACATGCCATCAAAATGATATATATATATATATATACACACACATAAAGAAATTTTGCGATATAATAGAATCCATTATCTCCCATCAAATATTATGATGATGTTGATGATCATAATCCCCCACTCAGAAAAAGTCCATTGCAAACAGCATCTTATAATGTTTAGTGCCTGCAGGCCAACTTCTTCTTAGCCCTATTGACTCACTCAACAATGTGTCAAGTATTTATCCCTCCTATGTCTGCCGATAAGGAACGTTATAGGGCCAACAATTGCATGGTTGTGACTCTTTATCAGTCTCCTTAGTGTGGACGTGTGCGTGTGTGTGTTTATTTCTATACACACACACAAATATATATATATATATATATGTATATTTTATATAGTGAGGAATTCGACGGTTTTGGTATAGTTCAGTCTTTTCGATAGACACCTTCCACTACCTGCCCTTTCTATCATGGAAATATGGACTTGAATTTTGGAGTTTTGTCTGCCATTAGTGAGTTTTGTATATCCCTTTTTTATTTTTCCTTTTTCTTGTCCTCTATTGAGTTCAAATTGGAATTCATTTTCTTTTGTATTTCATTTAGGTTATATGATCCATCTTGCACCTTTTTTTTTTTTTTTTTTTGTCACGATCGACACTTCAGCAAAAGGATTAACAAGAAAGGAACTTTTCCAAATAAGGAAGAAATAAGTAATTAACAGTTTTCAGAAAATAATTAAAGAAAATAGTTTGTTATTAAAATATTTAAAGTAAGTAACAGTGAATGATAAAATTATCGAGTAAATGATTTATTTATATTATTTATCTAGTAAAATTTTTTATTTACCTGATAAATCTTTATTTACGTTAATTATTTCAAATATTGATATTTACTTCAATTATTTTCGAAAAAAAAAAATCTACTTACGACAATTTCCCATTAAGGGTGGTTAGTGGAAATGAAAGGAGAAAGGCAACAAAAATAAAAATAATTTCTACGGAATTCTTTGAAAAAAAAATTTTTTTGCCAAAAAAAAAAAAGAAAGAAAGAAATTGCAAACCACTAACCATAAATTTTTTGGGTGGAAAAGAAGAAAACTCTGTACCAAGAGTGCTGCAACTTTAAGAAACAGGGGGACAAATTTTACCACACAAGGCCTATGAAAGATAAACATCACAAGTATTTCAAGTCTGCACGTTTTCGGCCCAGCTTTCCATTGAGGTCGGGTCATGTTTATAGGCTACCACCAAGTTAAGGGAAGCAAGTTCCAAACTTTCAATCTTATAATTATAGAAAACAAAAATTAAATCCAAGTCTCAAACAAAACCATCTTTCGAGGTTTAAACCCCCAAGAAATCTGCCCAAAGAACACTACTACGACTAGGAGTGACAATACGGGTCGCGACACGATGACGCGATTCGAAAACGACATGAATTTTACGGGTTCGGGTTGGGAAAAATATGGGTCGAATCAAATTCGGGTCATCCGAAATTGACATGATAAGAAACGGGTTGTGTTCGGGTTAGACCTGTAGAACCCGAATACCTTTTTTTTTTGTCAAATTTCATGTCAATTTCGTGTCACGGGTCAATTTTGGTTCGTATCGTGTCAACCTATGACGGGTTCGTGTCGTGGTTTAAAGTCATTTTTGTGTCACGGGTCGGGTTAGGGAAGAAAAATACCAACACGGCTCTAATACAACACAAGCCCGACATGTGACACGAATTGCTACTCCTTCTACGACATGCCATGCATTAACTACAAGGGTATATGTATATACATACATATATATGTGTATATATATACTTATTTTGGAACTTTCTTTCCCAAAGGGTATGGAGATTCAATTATACGGATCAAATGAGAGAAATGCAAGAGCTTTGAGTTAAAGATCAGCATAAGACATCGGAAATCCTTGGAATAGAATCACGTTCTTTATTGTTCTCTGTCGAGGTTCGCCGTGACCACCAAGGTTTTTTTGGCAGAAGGCACTCCACGCTAGCCGGAAAAACAACAAAGAGTAGAAGATTTTAGTATAAGCGTAGATAATGCGAATATTAAATAATTTAATTACTAAAAATCATAAAAAAAA
This sequence comes from Ficus religiosa, assembly GCA_024759925.1. Taxonomy (NCBI): domain Eukaryota; kingdom Viridiplantae; phylum Streptophyta; class Magnoliopsida; order Rosales; family Moraceae; genus Ficus; species Ficus religiosa. The sequence continues at coordinate 8,204 of JAFMPE010176929.1, forward strand.
ATTCCCTGATATTTGTTTTAGAATTGTGACATGACTACGAATTCGAGGTCAAGTCTCTAGTTTTTGATCCTCGGTCTGTAATATGTAGTATGGATATATCATGATGTGCTCAATGGTATATATGTATATATATATATTTTTTAAAAATTTTTCTACGAGATCTTGTGAATTAGATATCGATGCGTGTAAGTGTTGACATAATATCAAGGATCACTTTCAATTTTTGATCCATAAAATGATGTTCAAATCTTCCGGTATGTCAATGTTTAGTCTCGAGAAGGAAATATTTCCCTCCTTAAATCGACCTCTTGGAAAAATCCACCTAACGAATATATACTTTACAAGGAAAAAAAAAAAATCAGAATCCAAGATTTATCTTTTAAATCGTTTTCATTAGAGTCTCCCTTTGTCACGAAAATGGATTGTAAATCCACATTTTGGGAAGAAAAGTTGGTCTTTTTTCCGTATAAAACTGTAATTAGCTTTTGCGTCCAACTTTCTAGCTGATTTTCTTTTTCCTCTCGCACAATTGACAGGCATTATTTATGCAAACAGATGTGTTCTCATATTTTTATTTTTTGTTTTTATTTTTCCGAAAGTTTATCCCGAAAAAGATTCAACTTTCAGCACCAAGAAAAGGACACCAAACTAGAGTCCCTAGGTTATAATAAAGGGCTATGAAACTTATTAAAGAAGGGAAGAACAACAAATGCACTGCTATATCATAAATCTACATCAATAAAGAAGGGAACAAGTACTAAACAGATCATAAAGCCAATTGTACTACATATCTACATAATTACATTTTAGGTCTAAGAAATATTTGTTTACATTTGTTCCCCCTTAACCAAGTTTCCACCTTCAAACGTGAGAAAAATTCATCGAAACCTGATGATCCACACCCCCCCCCCCCCCCCCCCCCCGCTTCAAGGTCACATCAGAGGAACATAACCCAGTTGACGATTTTGAAGGATAGAGATATTCCTTTTTTTTTTTTTTTTAATACACTGTGAGTTCGTTTGGTGAAACGGCTTGAGTTGAAATTTTTAAATTTGAGTTGTTTGACTTTTTAAAAATTAGTTATAATTTTTATTGACTTTTCAGGGAAAAAAAAAAACTAAGATGAAAAATTTGAGTTTAAGATGTTTCACTAAACAGAACATATATAAACACGTATAAATTTACGAGCCAGTTCAATTACAAGCATCATATTAAAAAAGTAGGATCCGCTCATATTAATAGTACATGTCTGTAATTATTTAATCATGTAAAAATTACTTCAAAATAAAAAATATACAGAAGATCATTTTTTTTAATAGAAATTTGATGATTGAAACAAAAACATCATATTAAAAAGTTTGATCTTTTCATAAAGTGGTCTCATATCAAAAGTATACGTTTAGTTGTTTATTGATATTATTATTTTTGAAGTTGGAGTAGGGGATTGAACTTAGATTTTTATGAAGATATAATTTATTGTTCGGCTATGTTTGTCACAATAGTATACGTTTTTCACTATAAAATCTAGTTAAAATCATAGAAGAAAATAAAATGAATAAAAATACAGATTAGACAACTGAAAAACACATCTCTACGGCTAAAATATTTTTTCAGATTCTCGTGTAGAAATCTTCTAAAAAGTAGGTCTTAAACGATAAACAAGCGACCAGATACCAAGCACACGACTCTGTGATATGGTGGCTCAGGAATGAATGCCACATACGCCTCTTCTGTTGTACATATCACTGTCATTTTTATTATTTTTTTATAATTATTTGGATAAGTATAATTATCATGATAAAAAAATGACATTGAAATCAATGTCAATTGCACAGTGAAATTGATCTCTTGCCGGGGAGGTGAAAACAGTCCTTTTTTGGTATAATATGCAAGAGTTGCTTTTTGGATTTATTAACCCGGGCTCTAATAATATTAGATTAATGATTAAACCGGGCTCCATTTCAGTTTGCAGACCAATGGGATAGTCCAAAAGTTGTCTAAAGATCCTGTAAAGAGAGTTTACAAATCTATTTTTAAGACGTTTGAAAATGTTTGGATTTACAGCATTTCATAAGGCAACGTCTCAATAGTTTACGGTTTATTTGAATCATAGGTTTGAAAAGTAAATATTCCGTAGATAACTTTTTAAATGGTACCCAAAAAGTCTCTAGACATGATCCAAATAGTCACTAAACCTGTAACGGAACATGTTTAGCTTGCAAACTCGCAAGGTAAACAAAAGTTGTTTCCTGTCTGTATCTCTAATTCTTAGCCAGGAGAGGGGAAAGAAAAAGAAGAAAAGAAAAGAAAAGAAAAGGAAAAAAAAAAAAAAACAGTTTTTTTAGGGCGCATCATAAACATTACAAGTACATGTATGAAAAAAATACCTGAGAAACTAAAGTTACTGTTTTCTCCAAACTTTCTGATCCCTAAAAAGTTAGAATTTAGTTGCATAATGCATCATGAAACTGTTTTGACATATTAAGTTCCTTTTATTAAAAAAAAAAAAAAAAAAAAAAAGAAAGAGGGAAGAAGAAGGAAATACTGAAGAAATTCATTCAATATGTCAAGCAGACAACATAAATTCCAAAATGCATATAGACAATACATCAGCTTATGCGTACAGAACATTTTATATATATATATATTTACGAAAGTACTCCTTTAAATTTCTATAGCTTCTACGAGCCAAGGTCAAAAGAAGACAAATGGGGGATGACACAAGGGAGCCCAAAATTACTCCTTATAATGACGGTGGTCCTATACCTAAAAAGCAATTACAGATGGACATGTTTTGTTGCAAGAAATTATATCGCCGGGTTTCAATATTGAAGTTTAAGCCACAAAGACGATGAATACAATCAAGAAAAGAATTAAAATGGCGAATATTTTGATCATAAGCCACCTATTTGATGATATTTGGCTGAGATGCCTCAGTAGAGCACTATGTGCACCGTCAACATTCGCCAGTGACTCGTCCATGTTATCATCAATCCTGCTCACATAACAAGCTCTGTCAGTTGTCCACAATTTCTCGAGGTTTGAACGGAATATTTTCCAAATCTAACACGATCATAAGATTCATTGCGTATTTGAGCAAAAGGAGCGAACCTGATAGCTAGTTCTCCTTGTTGAGCGACCATGGTAGCCAAATGTGTAAAGATCCCACTTAGTTCCGAGATTGTAGATTCCACATTGTGAAGAGCAACTGCCCTGCTTTGCGCGTAATTCTCTTGCCTTGGAACCACCTGCTGTAGCATGGACATTTCCATCTGCTGCGATGGAGGGTTGTCCGCGGCTAATCTTCGTCTGAATTGACAAAATTTTAAAAGTAGCTAATTACCATCCAAAAAATCTAATCTTCCGTGTATATGTAGTATTAAAACATAAAAGCAACTGATTTCAAGCAAGCTAGAGCTGACAGCAATCTTAATGTTTGGAATTAGAGACATTTACACAAAGCGCTATTGCATTGGTACATGCCAAGGACGGAATATTGGTATGGACAGAAGTATCACTATTTTTGAATGCATGGAACATCGTCGGATAATGTCGACATTTGATATCAGTGTTGATGGTGGTAAGAATTAAAACACATGTAGATTACTTCTCTAAAATGTCGATATTTCACAGAACTATATTTTTCCATTTAGTTATCTTTGTCGAGAATAAATATTAATGATTATATGATGCAACATTGTTAACTTGTCGATATTTACTTCCAAGATACATATACAGAAGTTGAATGACGATAACAGAGAAAATAATGTCGACTGAAGTAGCTCAGCATTGACAGGGAAATTGGCAAAAGCAGGGATGAAGAAAAATTGTATATCTTCGATCATTAACGTACCTCAGTTGGTTGCCAACTTGGACTCCATTAGACGGTAATCTGTCGAGAGAGAGAAAGAAATGAATCATATACCAGAAATAGAACAGAAGAAGGCCTGCCATTCCAGAAACAAAGATATAATCATGTAGTTAACTCGGTTATGGCCCAATAAACACTCAGAAACAATGTCCATTAATGATTCGTCATAAAGAGAGAAATGTAACAGCAAAATTACGCTGCGGGAAAACTTTGTAGTTGCTTAGTATGTATAAGTTCCCAAGGTTTCAAAAAAAAGGTACTTACGCTGATGGCTGCGAATTGCCAGGAGCATTGGATGAACTTGACCAAGGGAGCGGCTCATTCAAAGTTTTGGCCTGATTCCTGAAAGGATTTTCTCTAGAAGCATTTGTGGAAAATATCTGCTTCCTGTTCTCATGAGCTTTGATATTCTGCAGGATGACAATAGACACAGAACACAAATGATACTTGTAAAACGGAATGGAACTCCAACTTTAATCAGTAAATGATTTGCAAATCGAGTTAGCACTGACTTCCGTTCTAGCAGTCAACACATCTTGAAGCTCTTTAGTAGCCCCCATAAGCCTGCTCTTCAAGTCATCGCAAACAGCCGTGGAGTGAACAACTTTGTCCTCGGAGTAAATGCCATCGGCTATCTCCATGTTTTGAATGGTCTGCAAATCCGTGAGAGCTACATTGAGCGTTGTTATATCATTCTTTATCAAGACAGTTAACTCTTGTATCTCCATGATCGGATCATCGAACATCGACGACCTTTTCGCCACTGCATATTAACACCAAAAAAACAAAGGCAAAGCCCAGAGATCAGCATAACATTATTCAGTCATTGAAATCTCAACTGCTTCCAGATCCCGTTGCAACAATGCTTATATAAAATCAAAGACTGGCCTTAACAAAGAAAACTAAATAAATAAATAAATAAATAATTTTTAGCTAGGGAATGGAAAAATACTCATACCGCAAATTATGTTAAATTATCCTACTTTTCTTAATCTGACATGGTATGAGCAAAGTGTAAAATCCAACTAAAGTATGCAAAGGGAGCAACATTGAACTTTCACCAAAAATCGAAATTAAACTAAAAATTAAAAAAAAAAAACCCAATTGTAAATTGTCTTATATTACGTAAATAAATTCCATAATATATCGAAACAACTGAAGCAAAAAAAAAAAAAAAAACCCATAAATTGTTTCCACATTCTAAAAGCAAAGCGGCTCTCTTTCTTATGGAACTTGCTCTAAAATACTAAAATGTGGCTGAATCCTATTAAAGATATTCAATCCTCAATCTTGTATGCATGTATATATTCCAACATTTTCTCAGCAACGCAACAGAGTTAAACATATTCCCAATCAAATATATATATATATTTATATATATAAATATAAGCAAAAGGGTAAGCGGAGATATATGTATATATAAAAATATACATTGAGCGAGCCTAGAGATCTTCTGAGAAGTTTCATGGATACCCAACCCGATCCGGGAGGCCTTCTTGTTGAATTCGGATCTCGAGGATGCGGTGGGAGAAGGCTTGGAAGGAGATGGGGAGTTCTCGGGTTGATTAAAGGCTGTGATTCCTCCGATCTTTTTAAGAGTCCGGGAGAGTGATCGGAACTCCGCCGTCCGATCTCGGTAGGGGGAGGCCATGATCGGGGGATTTTGTTGTCGTCAGCTGTTAAAAAATGGTTGTCGGAGGAGGGATGAAACTAAAATTTGGTCGTTTGTTGGTGGGTGTTGACGGTGGAATCCCCTGCTAAACTGAGCAGGCGAATGCAATGCACCCCTCCAAAGCTGGTATGTTCGTCCAATTAGCTTGTGCCATGTCAAGAAAAACATGGAGACTAGAGAGAGTGAACGACAGGTCGTTTGTAGATTAAGCTTATGTTTGGTTCCTCTTTTTTGTTGGTAAAATTTTTAAGTTGAAGTTGATTGATTTTTTAAAAATTAATTATAAATTTTGTTGACTTTTTAGAAGAAGATTTTCCTCTAAATTGATTTCATAAAACAGGAAAAAAAAAAAGATTTTTAAGTTTTAACTAATCGAAAATGTAAAAGAGTTACTATCTCTCTAATCTAACCGAGAGAGTTAAAGGGGTACTAATTCATAATTCTAAAAACATTTAATCTGTCGTTTAAATGTTTCGCTGTCTCTCACGCCTTGAGCTCGTTTATACGTCGTCACTCAAATATTTTGTTGTCGTTTGTTAACAAAAGTGGCAACCTTTGTTATTTGAAACTTTGTCGTCGTTCATGTATGGTGTGCTTAAAAAACGGTTTCTTGTTGTTTACGGAAGCTTCGGTCGGAATAATTGTAAAAGACCAAAAATGGTCAATATATAAATAATAATTTCTAAAATGACATGCACATGTCTTGTCGTTCTTTACATTTGTCGTTTTCACTTTGAAATTTATTTGTCGTTTAACTCCGAAAAATAAAACATGTTGACCTGTGTTCATTTGAAACAAGTATTTTTTTTTTTTTTAATATTTTCTTGTCGTTTAACAAAAAAATACTAATAACATGAAAGTTGCTGTCGTTTGTCAGCATAAACGACTGTCGTTTATTATTTGAAACTTTGTTGTCGGCCAATTTATGAAGGCCTCCCCGTCACATTGACGAACGAAATGGGTGGGTATCGAATTGTATGCTCTTTACTTCTATTTGACATTTGCTGCTGCCGTTTAAGCATCATAGACGACATTTCGTTCAATGTCAAATGTTTACTGTCAGTTGTCGATGAGACGACCGTCGTTTCTTCTCATTTAAGCTGATAGGAACGCCATGTCATCAAAGCAAATCGGCTTAATATTAGCCAAAAATAAAAAAATAAAAAAACAAAAACAAAAACAAAAACAAAAGCATATCGGCTTAAACATTTTGCTCTTGTACTAAATGATAAATGATGAGAAGAAACCTCGGACGTGCAAGAAAATTTAACCCCAAAAAAAAAAAAAAAAAGAATATGAAGGTTATAATTGAAAAAAAAAAAAAAAAAGGTGAAATCAGCCTTTTTAAATTGACATTGACATTTTTTTTTCGTCCTTTTTCTTTGTTTGGTTTTTTTGACCTTCTAAACTTTTATGATTGGAGGTGCAAAAAAAAATAAAATAAAATAAAAGTCAGAGGTAATGATTCATAAATACGATTTTTTAAGTACAAATCGCCATTTAAAAAAAATAAAAAAAAATCAGTAAACTAGTCCCAAGAAAATATGATTTGTAGAATTACCCCTGAGAAAGCACATTTCTGTATCTTTTTCCTATTCATGATAGCTTCATTTTTTTAATAACCAATTATATAAATGGAGAGTGTTAAAAATCTAACTAAACATCGAAGGAGGGCACAAAAAAAAAAAATCACAAATACATTGATTTGAAAGGTTATTTTCATGATTTTTCTAAATACTCATTTGGAATAATAGTTTGGAACAATGGTCGGAATGGAAGTTTTGTAAATTGAAAGAATTGAAAAGAAACTATGATAATATTATTTAAGCATTTTGAATGGGTTCGGAAAAAAAAAATACAAGATAGATTTTATTTCAATTATCTCGTGTTTTGAGTATGTAAAAACAATAATCATTTCATTTTAACTTGAATTAGTAAATGAATTGAATTTTAAAATTTGAATTTTATAAAAAATTAAAAAAGACAATGTGAAATGTGTAAATTCGAGAGTTTTAAAAGCAACAATGATGATGGTTTCAAACTGCCCCTAAAAAGTGAACAAAGAACAGCGAAGGGCCTCTTGTCTCTTCCTACATGCAATGCAAGCCCAAAAGAAACCCAAAACACGGCCCAATACCAAAAAAAAGGACAACCGTCCGATATAGGGTTGAGATCCGAAATCCAAAAACACAGACAACCCTCAACCGTCCGATCTAGGTTTTCAGAAACATTCACGTCCAACACTGACCATACAAAAGCGCAACCCATTTTCATTGCCCGTCTTTCATCACACTCCTTTTAGCATCCACCTAGGGTTTCTTCCTTTTCCTTAAACCTCCATTTCCCACAGACAACAGAGGTTAAAGAGACGGCGCTGTTCTGCTGTCCGCCTTGACCTAGCTCCCCAAGCTTCGTCCTGGCCCTCGATTTTGCCCTTTTTACAATCTCTCTCTCTCTCTATCTAATTTCTCTCTCTTAATCCCCCATCCTAATCGAACATGGGTAAGCTATCGAAGGCCGAAAAGAAGATCGCGTACGACGCGAAGCTCTGCCAGCTCCTGGACGAGTACACGCAGGTGCTGATCGTCGCCGCCGACAATGTCGGATCCAACCAGCTCCAGAACATCAGGAAGGGTCTCCGTGGTGACTCCATCGTCCTCATGGGCAAGAACACCATGATGAAGCGCTCCATCCGTATCCACTCCGACAACACCGGCAACAAGGCCTTCCTCAATCTCATCCCTCTCCTTGTCGTACGTCCTTTTTTTTTTAATTTATTGTTATCATTTTTTTTTGGCAATTTATCGATCTGTTCTGTTAGTTTTGTTTGGAATTGTTTTTTTTGTTTCCTAATTTTTGTTTCGTTCGTTATAGGGTAACGTTGGTCTGATTTTCACCAAGGGTGATTTGAAGGAAGTCAGTGAGGAGGTTGCCAAGTACAAGGTGATTTATTTTTTTTAAATTTGTTTCTCATTTTTTGAATATTACTATTCATTTTAATATTTAGATTGATTCTTTTGGTGAAAAGTTAGATTTTTTAGTTATTAGGTTTAATTTCCGGCAATGACATATAGGTGGAATAGAAATGTTACCATTGTTATTCTTTTTTAGAATAATCCGGCTCTTGTGTAATTACCATTACTAACCTAGTCGAAATTGAATGTTTCCATTTTTTTTTTTGGGTTTAAATTGATTAATTATTGTGCAAAAGTAATAATTTTTCCGTTGAAACTATTAATATGGAAAATTTTTACGCTTGATGTAGCAAGTTTTCTTAAACGATTTAATGTTTGAAAACAATGAAATATTTTATTCTGTACAATCCCACAATGCTTTTATCTGGTTGTTGTTGATTTTACTTTAGTTTCGTGCAATTTAAGTAACCTGAATCTTTCGAATTTGATAGGTTGGAGCCCCTGCCCGTGTTGGTTTGGTTGCCCCAATTGATGTCGTCGTCCCCCCTGGCAACACTGGGCTCGATCCTTCCCAGACATCTTTCTTCCAGGTCTGTTGTATTCCATCAAAATCCAGATTTATTTTATTTTTATTTTTATATCTGTGCTTGGTTTTCCAGTATTTCTTACGTTTGTTATATTTCAGGTGCTTAACATTCCCACCAAGATTAACAAGGGTACAGTCGAAATTATCACCCCTGTTGAGCTCATCAAGAAGGGTGACAAGGTCGGATCTTCTGAGGCTGCCCTCCTTTCCAAGCTTGGCATCAGGCCCTTCTCATATGGTCTTATCGTCCTCTCGGTTTATGACAACGGTTCCGTTTTCAGCCCAGAGGTGCTTGACCTGACTGAGGATGACCTTGTTGAGAAGTTTGCTGCTGGTGTGTCTTTGGTCACCTCATTGGCATTGGCCATCTCGTACCCGACCCTTGCTGCTGCACCCCACTTGTTCACCAATGCCTACAGGAACGTCCTTGCTGTTGCCGTTGCTACTGAGTACACGTACCCACAAGCTGAGGAAGTTAAGGAGTACCTCAAGGTGAAGTGCTCATCTTTACCATTTTTGATGATTACTAATTTTCTCCTGGTCATCGACTTCGCATATTGACTTGGTTTTTTGATGTGCGACACAGGATCCTAGCAAGTTTGCGGTCGCTGCTGCTCCAGTGGCTGATGCTGGTGCTGGTGCTGCCCCTGCTGCTGCCAAGGAGGAAGAGAAGAAGGAAGAGCCGGCTGAGGAATCCGATGATGATATGGGTTTCAGTTTGTTTGACTAGGTATTGTGTTAGTTGCTTTATTTTCCTTAGGATTTTGATGATTTCGTTTGCTTGGGTTTTTATTTTGCAGTTCAATACATTTTTGTTCATGTTGCGACTTCAATGGAAATTATTTAATATAAATGGTTTTTAGGGTAAGAGATGTTTTCCTGTTGGACGGGGTTTTGCCTTCTGAAGTCGTTCATTTGTTGAACATTTTGCACCTCCTTCGATCTTACCCCGACTTGTCTCTGCTTTTAGACCTTTGGGTCTGTTTGGTTATTTGGTTATGGAGTTGATTTTGAACTTCAATCAAAATCTTCTAGCAAAACTGAATGGGAAATTAGAGAGATGCTTTTGGAACAACATAAAGAGTCCCTCAGAATAATGAAAATGTAAAACTATAGTACAGGTTCGACCCTAGGGGGAAAAAAGGGTTAAAGATCGGCCAACATAAAGACTCCCGTAGAGCATTGAAAACGTAAAACTCTAGCACAGGTTCGTCCCTTGGGGGAAAAAAAAAGTTGAAAGTTAAGTCCTGTTTGGATTGCATGGCTATTTTTGAAAAAGAAAATTTTCTTGTTTGCAAAATCATTTCATTTTGAAAATGAGATGGGATTTGGATGTGTAAAAAATTTTCTTTCTTGAAAACTAAATGTTGTTTAGAATGAGAAAAAGTGGGATTCGAAATAGTGAATTGGATGAAGATTTTAAATGATATGATAATGTATAAAATTTGAAAATGAGATAATTTTTATTTTTTAAAATGAGAAAAATGATGAAAAAAAATTGAGGATATGCTTTATTATTATTATTTTTTCCTTTTTGAAAATTGGACGTGCAAAAGACATGGACAGAGGTTCCATGATGCGGTAGTTCAGAAATCCCAGTCATGTCAAGGCCCAGACACAACAAAACAACAGACATCTTATGACTGGTTCTGTTAGGTCGGTTCCGGTCCGTTTTCTGATGCAACAAAGAGCGGTAGCGAGGGAATAGAGGTGGCGATGGTGGTGTGGGCACGGTAACTGGAGATGGAGGAACCGGTTGCGGTGGTGACCAGGACAGGAGGAGATCAGGGGGTTTTTTTTTTTTTTTTTTTTCTTTTCAGGAAGGAGAGTCAGAAGTCAGGACGGAGGCGGGGGTGGGGCTCTGATGTGTTTTTTGATTAGAGTGAATTGTTATGTTGTCCAAAAGTTAAATTTGAGTCTTACTATCATCCTAGGAATTTAACATTGCGTTGAAAACGTTTTTAAAGAAAAAAGGAAACGTTCACCTGAATCACATCCGGCACTCTTCTTACCTCAATGCCATTAAACATGAAATACTTGATGCAAATATAACATCATGCCACATTTCAGATTAAATTAAATATGGCATCAAATTTGATAATAGTTATGTTGTCCAAAAGTCAAATTCTAGTATTATTTTCATCACAAGAATTTAACATTGCATTGAAAATGTTTATTAAGGAAAAAAAAAAAAGAAATGTTCACATGAATTATGTCCGTCATTATTCTTAACCTGATACCATTAAACTCCACGTCCATGAGTGTGATTAAAAAAAAAAAAAAAAAAGGACCCTAAAACATGGCCAAATCCAGCAATTTGATGGTCTTTCAATAAGAAAAGTGGAAAGATTAGACGATCAATATCAAAAAAAATCGGTGGCGTTAAACACCATCAACAAATAAAATGTGGATATTATGATTTGAAATTTACATATGAGACCACTTTTTATAAATAGTAGTGTTTAATATTGGATGGTGTCTCTAAACATTTTTCAGATAATAGGAATAAGGAGAAGCCGAATATGTGACGTGCATAGTTTTCTTAGTAGAGTACACTAATGATTTCACTACTTGCCTCTTAAACAAAATGGTGGCCACGAACTAGAAGTCCGCAAGTGTGACTTAACCATGGAAATGAGCTGAATTGCAATAGAAAAAGGAAATTGGTAATGCAAAGGATGCGTGTGCAAAGCACAAGATAACTTTTTAGAAAATTATTGAACAGGACGGACATGATTTAAAATTGTAACGTTGAAATCTTAAATGTGACACCAAAAAAAAAATGTACAGGGATCTAAATGCGAGGACTAATACAGTAATGCACAAACACGACATTTCTATTTTAAATCCTTATTGGCTTTTGCTCAATTTCCCTTTCTCCTTTCTCCTCACTTACGTCGACTACTGGCAGTTTCCGGCCGGCAAGATTGAGGCCTTTTCGACTCTTCTTCAATGAGAGGAGATCGAGGCTCTTCTCCGCCCGAGTTGAGTTTCTATGCCATACTGCTTAGATCGATACTAGGTTTAGGAAGGATGCTTTTTGAACCGTATGGCATTTTCATATGTGTAAAACTAGTGTTCCTAGCAAAACGAATCGGAAATTACAACATACTGAAAGTAGTATGCACTTTTCAATCTTGCGCCGTGTACACGCTTTTAGCCACATACAGCTGTATGAGAATATGCTCCTTCAAAAAAAAAGAAAAAAAAAAATTCATAGGCCATAACTTTTCTCTTTTTGGCGTCTCTCAATCCAAAAAAACGCTTGAGATATCATTAATGTTAAACATCACTACGAATTAAATGTGGACCCTATTTCGTGTGACCCGCACTTTATTATCTAGCAGTGCCCCTCAGTATTATTTCTCTATCTTATTCCGACTTTATCCGCATTGCCAGGTCACAATTCCACCAATCAAGCTCGGTCAACATTAGTTGCTGCATACAAGTCCATTGTATTAAAGTTCCTATATTTTAGGCTTTTTATGTTATTACATTGTGCAAGTAGCTTTTGAGCATGAACCACACGGAAATCCATTTTACAGTGATGCATCGGTTGTCGATTGTCATAGGTCCCATTCTGCTTATACGTTTTTATGGCCAATTTCACTAATCTTATACTAGAGGTTCAATTTGAAAAATGACAATTTTTCACCAAATTATTTAGTACATAAAGTTTACATATTTAGTACAAAAAGTTGACAGAAAATTTGTGATCTTTAGCATTATTCTTCACTAATCATTGTACGAAAATTACTGGTTTGGAACAGAGTTGTCCCTAAAAGAGAAAAAAAAAAAAAGGAAAAAAAAAAAAAGAGGTCCCCTATTTGCATTTTTCCTATGGGACTTGTCAATTTATAAATTGTGAAGTCAACTCTGTCTAAAATTGAACAGAAACGCTCTTATTATACGCGTAGATTTTTTTCAAATCCTTCTTTTTTACCTGGTTTCTCAATGGTTCATTCTCTTCCCCGCACCAAGTACCATACCCGCCACGTGTCAAAAAAGTACACGGCATGTTGTCTTTTTTCATTTTTCATTTATTTTTTTTAATTTCTTGGGAGGTTGTTGCTTTGCACGACTTTTAGGCCACGCCATCAATCATCTAGAAATGAAGTACTGATTCTTCGCTATCTAGAAATGAATAAAATTATGTAACAAAAAAAAAAAAAAAAAGGAAGAAGGAAGAACCCAATGAGACCAATAATCTCCCACATCCTCGAATGAGGCAAACCGAACAACATTCACGGCAAAAGATTTGAGGTCCCATTAATGCTTCCCTTGTAGGAGCCACGGCTGCCCACATACAATCAACTTCCTCTCCAAACTCATCACACAAAATTGCATTGTCACACACAAATTAATCCCCATTTGCTCAAGTTTATAGGCAAAGAAAGACACTGTAATTTTCATACTTCTAATCATGCAAAAAGGTTGTCATTAACTTTAGATTTAGCTCCTTATCTTGATCGTAAAAGATTTTGAATTGATTTTTGAAAGATTCCCACGGTTGCCCTCCAACGAGAAAATCCAACCCACAAAAAAAGAAGAATAATAAACAAGATAAAATTTATGGGGTAAATTCCATTTTAGCTCATTGAGTCCCGAATCTATGAAAACGTCTCAAATTAGTCTTTCCCTCCACCTAACTGTTCAAATCTGATTAGAAAAAGAAGTTTGGGAATCATGTGCAGTTTAGTAGAATTTAATTTTGTAGTTTTACATTTGTTAGAATAAAAATTCATGTAGTTTTTTTTTTTTTTTCCTTGAGATTTTTGTAGTCGTGACAGACAAAAAAGATTAAGTCAAAATAAATCGATAGATCATAAATTCGTTTTATGATGTTTTAAAATTCGTGTATTCAAATAAGATATGGAATATAATTGGGGAACTAAAAAATGGAATTGACACTAAATTTAAACGGCAAAAGTGGCATGGGGATGAGGATGAAATGATAAGCATGATCACGAGTAAGCTATAGGCCGCTCCTCATAATAATTAAATAAATCTGTGAGAGGATTTGTTGGAGTCCCTACGAGATTTTTAAAAAACAACGTTTCATGACTTTTGACTCGCAATAAGGAAGCAAAATACCGACAAGCCCTCGCATGAAATGAAATGTCTATCCTCTTCAACAAACACAAAGTTTATATAGATAAATATAATATATATAAATTAATATATAGAAAGTTTATATATATATATTTAAAGTTGTAAAACGCTGACCTTTAACTAACATTAGGGAGGCAAATTGGTCTTATATTATTCTACTTTCCCTTCCTTAACATAACACAAGCTACTTTCTGTCTGTCTCAACTACTATATATGCAGTGGGGTAGCTTTATACGAAATCTGAACTTTTCCAAGTTTTTATATTTAACAAAAAAAAAGTCCTAAAGTTATCCTAATTATATGATAAGTTTCTAATTAGTTAAGCGCTCATTAAGAAACATATTTTAATGCACAAACATAGTATTTTTTGGTTCTATCATTCATATTTGTTATTAGAGTTTGTTTGATAGAGTTTTTGAGTTTGATCAGTTGAATAAGATAAGTAAAAATTGTGATTTATTCGATAAGTGTTATGTGTCATATTCTTAATGAGTTAAAGTGCTGTTAATATATTATAATAGGCAATAAAAATGTCATAGTAAAATTCATAATTTACTATAAAACTCTAGACATAAATTTTAAAACACACAAAAAAAAAAAAAAAAAGCATTTTTAAGAAGTTACAGTCTTTTTAGAACCCAAGAAGTAAAAAAATAAATTCTAGAAACCTCTGTAGTAAAACAGGCTTATTATTGTAATTAAACTAATTAATAGATAACTTGTGGTGTTTAGTCTTGAGATGCTATTCATAGGGAAGCCATAAACAGAAAAGGAATCTAGAAAAAAGAGCTTGACAAGTTTGAAAGGATAGTGAGGATCTTTTTGCGGCTCTTTGCTTCCCACTTGCAATTTGGTGATGAGAACATAAAAACATACCACCAACACAAAAGGCATTTATAATCATCTTTATTTTGCTGGCTGCTGCCGTCTTGGCATCATGTTCTGCCTATGGATATACTTTGTCCGATTAACTATAAGCTAATAAAATTAATGTATTTAATTACGTATTTAAGTATATGCTTTCGGATCATTAAGGAGACCACCGTATCGCGAGAAAAGGAAAAGGTATTAGTGTATTATGTCAAAAAGCCCTGGTTTTCTCTCGAGTGTTTGGATAATTTTTCAGAAAATATATAGCTGTTGACATTTTTTTATTTATTTATCTTTAAAAAAAAATTATCTAAAAGGACCATAAACGTTGTACTAGAGTTTAATTAGAATTTATGAACTTTATTAAAAGATCTTTGTTGGCTTATGTTTATAATATTCAAATACAACTTGTCTCATATTAGGTATTATTATTATAAAAAAAATCTAAAAATATAAGTAAAAATAAGGTCAAACGGGTTGCGTCTATGTTAGTATTTGGTGGACAATTCAACT
>JAFMPE010176962.1:0-10792 GCA_024759925.1 Ficus religiosa
TACGTGAGAAAAGCTGGTCTTGTTCCTGCACAATCATGAACCTCAAAACTATGGCTTTGTTCGCTTTGTTTGGTATTTGGTACTGGAGGGTAACTCTATTTTTTTATTTTAATTTTAATTTTTTTTAAATTAATAAAATGCATAATTAACTTTTGAAAAATCAATTAATTTTAATTTAAAAATTTCAATTTTCAACCAATGAATTAAACGGAAGCTCACTCATACAGCAGCAGTAATACAATTACATTCGTGTGATTAGCAGATATTGCAGGAAAATCCACCGACCCTTTAAACGACAATATCATCCGCCAACTCCTCCTGGGTCAGCACAAGAGAATTATTGAACATTCTTTTAAATCACAAGCAGTAGTTTTATAAAGATGGTCCGAGATTTTAGTATGGGTTTTAAGTAAGGCAAACTGAAAATATTCACAAGCTGCAATTCCATTCAAACAGAACTACTTACGAATCAAATAAGTGTTAGATTTACAATCAAATAGAAAAAGGTATCATCAAGAATTGTACATTTTTTCCCCCCTTTTTCCTTTTTTTTTTTTTGGTTTCTTTAAAGCATTAGAAAACAAGTCATAATATTCAGACCAAGAAAAGAAGAAAGATAATAAAGAATGTCAACGGCACAACTAGACAGATTGTCTCATTGTAGAATAGGAGATTTTCGTAATTCAACTGCAGCACCCTCCGGCTTGAGCGGATGAGCCGTCTCTGCCCCCTGATGGTCCGGGGATTCCACCATATCCAACTTTTATCCCGTACGACTGCAAAAGAGGGAAAAAAAGAAAACGGAGCATCAGACATACCATCAACAACTCAACTATCATCATCATAATGTTACATCACAAAGGATTCCAGTTTAGCAGCCATGATTAGCACCGAAATTGGGCCAAATGCATACCAAGCAAACGTATAACAAGTTTATACTACATCATTTCCAAAATGCACAAAAAAAGAAAGTGCGGTTAGATGTTTTCCTCTGGTCCCAAAAAAGAATCACCATCCAACATAATCATCTGCGGAAATCCATTGACATGTTCTACTAAAACATTAACGGAAAATGTGAGGTGATATAAGAAAAATTAGCCCATAAGAAGGAAAAAAAGGGGGACAAAAGAAAAGCCTACCTCATTTGACACATCAAAGACACCATCTTGAATCTTCTTGTATATGGTTGCAGCAGTCTTGATAAATGCCTGAACGATCACATTTGCCGGTTGGAAAGTTTTAATAGGGTAAACGCAAGAAATTGAAGCCCAAGAAGAATAAGTTGGTAAAATTAATGGCAAAGTATGCAAAGCATTATGGCTAGTCACCAACCCACCTCCTCAACATTCTGAGCAGTTTTAGCAGAGGCCTCCATGAAGATTAACCCGTGCTCCTTGGCAAATTGCTCGCCTTCTTCTGTGCTGACAGCCCTTCTGTGAGCAAGATCGCACTTATTGCCAATAAGCATTATTGACATGTTAGCATTCGCATGCTGTCTCGCATCTTCCAGCCAGCTGGCCAAGTGATTAAAAGTTTCCCTCCTAAAAGTAGAAGAAATTTAAAAGCCATTAGCCCATTGCCCAGCTGTAAAAATTGACTAGCAGGTAGACATAATTACACAAATACGGAAAATCATTTCATATCCTCTACATAAAGATGGTTTATACCAAAGAACTCTATTCTAGTACGTTTTAAGACGAGAACACAACCTTTTTATAACAAACCCGCACATAAAATGGAGTTACGAAAAATTGACAATACACCAAAGCACAAACTTGGAAATTTTAACAAGTCGGGGAAATTTGATGATTAGGCGAACTACTTGAAGACCACAATATCGTTATTCAATTATGACCTCTTGAAAGTATTTGCCAACCTAATACAAAGATCTCATCTTATCATACAAATGGGAATTGTTGAAACTGTTCTATTGTTTGTCTGCAAGCTAATCAAGAGCCCAATTTGAAGAAAAACAATACCTGGTGATGTCATAGACAAGCAATGCACCAGCTGCGCCTCTGTAGTAGGACCTTGTAATAGATCTAAATGACTCCTGACCAGCCTGGAATACATGAACTACGAGTTCAGAATTATCTAATAAAACTTTGATATCAGAAACCGACAAGATTGAAAAATTTTCAGCAATTGCATATTTAACTCCAACAATTATAGAACAAAAAGAAGCTGTAACGCATTAAAATCTAAAATCAAACTTCAAGGCTAAGTTAACAAAGTCCGAAGAAATTTATGGGGATTTACCTCAAACTAGTCCTAACATTTACTTTCGCAACGAAATGGAAGAATGATTAGAAGAATAGAAGGAACAAACCGTGTCCCAGATTTGGAGCTTAATAGGCTTGTTGTCAATGGTGATCATCCTTGCTCCGAACTCAACACCGATGGTTAAATCGTGCACCGGCTGGAATCGCTTGTCCGTAAACTGAAGAAGAAGGCATGATTTGCCAACACCTGAAAAAAAAAAAAAAACACCGAAATTGAAAGAGAATCCACTAAAACCGTATGCAAAATCATCTATATCTCCGCCTCTCCTCTGATCATAATCTAAAAAAAAAAAAACCCTAAAAATGGTGAAAAGGTTTTAAATTCGGAGAAAAATCGAGAATCGGATAGAATCGTGTAGAATTTGAATTGCGCATTTGATAGCACTAAAAAGAAGCTAGTAATTCAATCGAATAAAATGGGGAAAAAAAAAGAAAAAACAAAAAATTAAAAAAAAAAAATCAAAGCAACAGCGATGATTGCTACGGGGGAAAATATTACCAGTATCGCCGATGATGATATACTTGAAGAGATAAGCGTACGACATCTCCTCTTCCTTTTTCTCTACGAAAAGTAAGAATCAACGACGAATTTGTTGGATCGGCGCACAGAGAATCAACGAGATCTCTCTCTCTCTCTCTCTCTCTCTCTCTCTCTCAAATTGAACGAGAAAAACGACAAAGAAAAAATGGGAAAAGTGGTCAAGATTTTACAGAAACCGAAAGCCGGAAAAGAAAACTTGGGTATATGTTTATATGAGTCTATATATGTATGTATATATGTATGTGTATATAAATACACGTATGTGTGTATATGATTAGGAAGGAAGGAAGGAGGGGGCAAAAGGAGAAGAAAGAAGAGAAGAAAAGGCAAAGACAGGAGAATTGAGAGAGTTGAAAAGCGAAAATATGAAGAGTCACAGCGAAGCAAAACTCCGATCTCTTGTTTCCTAGCTGTCGCTTCTTCCCTCACCCGAATTACGTAGAAAACTAGAGCCTACACCTACATCGGCCCACAACTTTATCACAGCCCATTTCTTTATTTATTTATTTTTCTAAAACATTTATTTGTTTGTTTGTTTTCTCTTTATTGACAACGGGTTTTTTTTTTTTTTTTTAAGAGATCGCACTAATTAAAAGAATATGTTATGATTGTTCTAAAAAAAAAAGAATATGTTATAATTAGTTGATAAAAATACACTATCATTATTGTCGATAGTTATATTAATTATTGATTATCAATAACAAAATATATTATGATGTGATTGTTGATAGTAAAAATGCACATATAAGAGAAGTTAAAATACATCAAAATTATATTATTTAATTTTTCATTTATCAAATATGTTAAATATTTAATAAATAAAATAATATATATTATAAAAACATCATGTAGAATTTTTTTTGAATATAAAAATGATATATAACTAAACTTCGTGAATAAACAGGAAATAGGATCGGGAACCCCTAAACACGTTTGTGTCTCGTAACTCTTGAGGAATTAAATTTCCGATCCGTTTATAGTCCTTATCCATTTAGATTGGGTTTTTTTCATCTCACTTTGGGTGGATTCTGACAGATTAACAAATTAACAGGAAAAATTGTAATCTCTGATATCACACATTTATAAAGAATGTCGCATAATATAAGATCATATGTAAGACCCATTCTCAATTAGTTGTTGTGGTCATGAAACAAGATCTTTTTTTTTTTTTAATGGAACAAGCAGATGAAGATAACTAATTCTACATATAGAATATGACCTTTCAAATGCTGAGAGGCAAAGCAGAGTAGGGCCCATCATAGATGTGTTGTACTTATCCAGAGCTTGCAGTGACCCAAATAAGCATTAAGAAAGCTTTAAAATATAGCAGAATTGTGTCCACATCATCATAATGCAAGCTTTACATTCATGATGAAGAAGGCCTTGTAATAATACAATATCTATGATACAGAAATGACAGTCAATGTGGTGCAACTACAAAGCTCTACACAAAGCTAAGGCTTTGCCTGATTTAAAAAAAAAAAAAAAAAAATTTAGACTCAATAATAGAAAGTGATGACCCAGTTAATGGCTGTGTCTGGAATTGTAACTGTCAAAAGATTGTCTTCACATCTGTACTTGAATCCCACACTTGTTGAGTTTACTGAACAAGACTTGGGCTCTGTACTGGAGTATGCCCCGAAACTACCAGTTCCTCTTCCCACGATTCGCATCCCGCCATTCGAAGAATCGCTGAAGAAGTCGACTCTTTCGATAGCTCCACCGGAGTTGTACATCTTCACCAATCCAATTGGTGCAAACTGAATGTTTTTTTGGTAAACCTGCAAATTAATCACACATAATACATTTTAGGGAAAAAAAAAAAAAAAACAAATGTTTGTTGTGTGAATATTTATGTGAAAGTAAGAGAAGCAAACCTTAATAGGAGACACAGTAAGGACATCACATTGGAGAACTTTTAAGGTGATGTTAAGAGATTCATCCTTTGGCAGCCGAGAAAGAGAGCCTGAAATATATAGAAGATGAAAAGTGTGTGGAGCCTAATTATTACCCTCGCTTCATTGCAGTGAAATTTTGGAGCGGCGAAAGTGGACGTAGCTCTCTGGTGAATCACGGTAAATCTTGTGTGTTCTTAATTGCCTTTTAACCGTAATTCCTTGAATGGCAAAAGTAAGAAAAATTTACCTGAGCTGAAGGAAAAGACTGCGCAATATCCAGTCCATTGCGTCCCGGAAACTTCTTCAAAATACTCGATATCTGCAGGGGAGACCTGCCCAGATATGGTCTCAGCAGTAAAATTTCCCTTAGCAGGATTTTTCAGACAAGGCCAGCTTCCTGCTCCTTGGCAATTAAAGACGCCTATAACTCCAGTGCATTTGTTCAAGTTCCATATCTTCAGAAGACTATATCAAAATCCAAACAAACTAATCAGGAAAAAGAGAAAAAAATATGTGCAAATTCCTTTGAAGGTTGACTTACTTTGTTCCATCCATAACTGGATCAATGAATAAACAATCACGCGATGGTCTTCCTGGATATTTT
The DNA here is from genome assembly GCA_024759925.1 of Ficus religiosa. Lineage (NCBI taxonomy): Eukaryota > Viridiplantae > Streptophyta > Magnoliopsida > Rosales > Moraceae > Ficus > Ficus religiosa. Next base: position 5,326 of record JAFMPE010176962.1, read on the forward strand.
GCTCTGAGAACCGACCCGTCGGAAAGTACTAGCCTCTTAAGTATCTCGAAATCATGGTGGCCCGGTTTATCGCTGTTTTCGACAAAACTTATGGTATAACAGATATGGTAAATGATTTTGAATCACTACAAAAGAAATATTTAGCAGTGTATTGAAAAGCATGGGAGTTTTGTTGCCATAAAATTTTGACTTCCATGGCTTTTTGTCTTGCCTGACATAGACTCCGCAACCTCCCACAGCTCTAGCAGCGGCATGAAACTCGGCTGCCTCGTGAAGGCTCTGAAAAGTAGTTCAATAAGTACATTAGTTACTGAATTTAAGAAAACAAAATAGTGTAATTCAACAGTACTTAAAGAAATTAATGTCTTACATAGAACATGTCCCAATCTGGGACAACAACTTCTCCAAGAAATATGCTGTTGTATGACACGGCAGCTATGTGCAACGTCTGCGTTGATGAGTTTTTCGGGTAGTAATCGTCCGATGCTCGTGTTATGGCACTTCTTTTAGAACTACAGCACCAGCAAAGCAAAACATGTACATACAATGTATAACATGCAAAGTAATATTCGTTTATGGTTCAAACAAGGACAGAGAATATATACTGGTAGATGGAATCATTGCTTAGACCCATGCAGCAGATTATGCTGTTGTCTTGAAAGTTTTTTTCTATGGACTTCTCAAGTGCTTGTTGGAACTGCTTAGTAAGAGCGATCCGGCCGCCTAAGCCAGTTGAAATGGTTTCCAATATGTTTTGAACATCAACCTTAACCCCATCAACATTCTGTGAAACAAGATATCTATGAAGATCATCCAGAAACTGATGCGCTTTTTCAGCATCGATTGCACCAACACCGTACTTCTCCATGCAATCCATGGCTAAATCCCTCATGTTTGCCAAATTCCCAGGTGACTGCACCGGGTATGTTAACTTGGGGTTATATTTTTCAGTCCCCGGGGCATTTGGAACGAGTCCTCCCCAGTATCCCAATAGGGCGTGCCACATATAAACGTACCTGAGAATTTTGAAATCTAAAGTGCGACGACAAATATAAATCTGAAGAAGTTATATTCTTGTAGAGTAGAAATCTAAGAATTAAGATGACCATATGGAAACCTTACTTGAGGCCATAAGTATTCTTAATTTCTGAAACAAAACTCTTGAGATCAGTTGGTGCCTCGATTTGAGCATCCTTGGACGCTTTCTGAAACTTATTGTTTTCCTTGATGCTGACCAATCTACCACCAAATCTGCAGTTTTTGACACAATTACAAGGACTGCACATGCATCTAAATATAGTAAGACATGTTCAGAGGCAGGAACTTACTGTGAACCATCGATAAAAGGTTCCCCTTCTTTCTGGAACTCATTTTCGACATCTTGCCACCCATCATCGATGATCAAAAACTTTGCCGGAGTTCCTCCCTGCGATAAACTGTGGTTGTTGTCTAGTAGGTGAGGAATCTCTTAAACAATTTTGTTATATAAAAAGACCAAAAAAAAAAAAAAATGGAAAATGACTTCTTGTGAGACTATATTTACCTTTCAAGTCCCTCTCTGATTCCTTGAGGATTTACTTCTTGGTAAAAGGCATCCCAGGTGCACCAACCAAAGCAATCTAACATTCCAGGCATCTGCATATAATTAGGAAGAAAGGAAAAAAAAAAGGTTCATCATGAACATCGTGTGCATTATTTTCCGAGACCAAAATAGAAAGGCCTCTAGTTGTAACTGGTTAGTTGAGTTGCCTGTTTGGATTCCCTACGCGCAAAGGTTCCGCTATACTTTTCAAGAATCCTGAAAATGGTCCAAATAATCACCAACAAATTATTGTTTAAGAGCGGTTTAAGACTTTCTAACACGATACTTTTCACTCGAAACTAAAAATTCTCTCGGAAAGCTGACCTACTTCATAGACTCCCGCAGTAGATCAAACGGGTGATCTCCAGAATTCACAAAAACTGCTTTAAGAGATTCTGAAGTAACAACTGCTGGGTCACCTATACAAAACCGCATAAAGAAGACCATGTCATTCTACTAAATGATCTTTGTGAATAACTCCTCTTTTTCCTCCTAGAAGGTGCATTATTGCTTTTATGATATCCAAAACTATTACATTACCACTTTCAACACAAAACTCAAGTTCGTCTGATGAATTTCCCTGTAAGCTGCTCCTGAATTTGCCATCTAAAAATGGCAAGAATAAGACATAACAAGTCTTGTTCGGATCATCTGAATCTGGTCCTTTTCTCGCTTCTAGTAGCAGCATCTGTGTTTCAACAGGAATGTCACTTCCTGAATTACCAACTCTCGGTATCATCCACCAAACCTTAAATCTAAACAGACATAACAATCTGACGTCCCTGCATCACAAAAACATCATACATTCATCCCGTTAAATACGTGTCCACATTATTGAATGCAAACCACAAATATATCTTTTCATCATTAGACATTGTACTATTTGGCCGTTTATCCTTTCCTAGTGCAGTACCTTTAACGTATAAATTTAGAGAGAGTGATTTTTCACGGGGCGAAAAATAGGCCAACCAAAACAGAAATATTTGTAAATTGAAACAAACAAAGAGTCAAAATAAGAGCTGGTAAACTTACTTGAGAAGTACCGATGCATGGAAGGTCTAATTGCAGTTCAGTGCCTTTACTTCTACCATTGCCAATTATGAAGTCTCTTTTGTATTTTTGCAAATATATGAAACTTTCTAACACAACTACAATAAAGATTGCTGGCTTATCATGACATTGGGGAGAGCCTCTTTCGCTTTGACGCGCGAGAACATGGCTATTTCATTCCCAAATATCCTAATAAACGGTAACCAAAAAAAGCAGGACATTTGATTTTCACTTAACCAATGAAAAACTAAGCAAATATGCCTTTTCTTTTTTTTTTTTTTGGCAAGTAGGAGAAGATGACCAATATGGTAAATCAAAAACAAAGAACACCCAAAAAAAAGAAAAGGGAAAAGAAAAAAAAGGGGGGGAAAATGCATACCGAATGACTCCAAGCTTGAAGACATGTCTAGAACTAGAATGGCTTGAAGTAGCGCCGATGAATGCCGATGAATCAGTCAATGGGGACACTACCACATTCTTGGGAACCTCAGTGATGAGTGCCTCTTTACCGCTTAGACTGAGAGTGCCATCTTTCAGGACAGGCTTGGAGCTAAGAAACATGGAATGTCTCCATGTCTTGTTAGCGCTGTTAATGCGAACAAACCCACGTGAGAGGAGCTTCTGGTTGGTAGCTAGAAATGGAGTGAAGTGAAAATCGAGTTTAAACGCGTTCGGAGAAGGAGAGAACATGGTGGTGTGAATCATGGTTGTACTAGGAGGAGTGTATTGTGATAGCCAGTAATGAAGGATGTGTGATGTGAGTTTGATTCAATATGATAGGAAGAGAGAAGAATATATGGGAAGGATAATTCAGTGCTCTTTTGCTTTACTTATTGGCCACATTTTAAGGTTTCTCTTGTGTCATTTTCAAATCTTCTTTGGGAATTAAATGTCCTCTCATTTTTGCCGGACAACTTTGCCCTGACAGAATTCACCAGACCCATCAGAACTTGGTGGGCCCAATTCCTATGTTATATACTCGAGAGAATCCTAATTATATGTTAAAAGCACAATTTGCAGCTAACTTAATCGTACTCGAAAGTTTTGGTTGTTTGAGTTCAGTTTGTCTGCCTGTTTTTCTTTGACTACCATCTCTATTTAGGATGTCTTTTCTTTTGAGGTTTTTTTTAGCATTATTGTCCCTCAAATTTACGGTCTTTAGCAATTTACATCTAAACTTTTAATTTTGATAGTTTGTCCCCTAAACTTTTTCAGATTGCTATAGTGTGCCCCGTTTTGCTGATTTTATTTGAATTTAGAAGATTTGCATTAGAATTTGAATTTGATTTGAAAATTTTTTGATCCGGCATGAGATTTTTTATCCTTATACAAGGCGCACATGGACTTTCTGTCACTACGGTACCTTGCAAGATTTTGTAAAGCTCATTAAGAAACAAATTTTTAAAATCAAAAGTTTGAAGGGATAAGTTACCAAAAACTGTAAAATTTGGAGAGCAATGCAGTTCTAAAAGCCCTTTCTTTTGAGATGGTTTTACTTGAAAAAGATACTTCATTAATTTAAAAACACACACACACACACACCTACATACCACCCCTATTTAAAAAAAAAAAAAAAAGGTTTGACATTAAAACTCACAAAAAAATAACAATAGTAATAAAAAACTAAAACCTTAACCTAACATAAAAAATTAAAAAAAAAAAAAAGAATATCTAAAATCCTATACTAGTAGGAGTAGCAAAACCAATAAGAGGCTCATATCATTTTGCTGCATTCAGTTCTTAGGGGAAGTTAGGACCACAATAGGACTCCTAACGTAGTGTTTCCCATCACTCCAAACAAACACTCCAAACTCATATTCCTCCAAATTGTGTCCCTTATCCTTGAGAGTAACTCTGAAGCTCTTCTCTTCACCATGTTTCTTAAACTTTAAGATCTTGGGCTCCACCGCCACCGAAACTCCGACCGGTTCACGCACTTGGACAACGTAGGTTGCCGGGTGTCCGACGTTCTTCACTGTCCGAGTCAAGGTCACGGAGCCATTGAGATTCGGAACCGTCACGGAAGGGTAGTTGAAGTCCAAAACGGTGACGTTCTTGGAGGGACACTTGTAAGGCTCGTCGTTCAAGGTTTGGATCTGGGTCTCGTTGTAGCCGAGAGAGCAGAGGAAGTTGAGGTAGTCTTTGGTGCTCAAGTCGTAGACCAGACCTGGATCCACGGCTTGGTTCGGTCTGATATGGCCGTTGCCGTAGTTAAACGGCGTCGCTTTTTCCTTGGTGGCGGTCTTGATCGGATAGCCCGTGTTATCTCTCGTTCTTGCTGTGCAAAAACAAAAACAAAAATTAAAAATTAAAATAATAAGAATAATAATAAAGAGAAAAGTGAGGAGATCATGAATGAGTAATATTGATCATGCCTGTGGTGACGATGGCGGAGCGAATTGCGGCGGGGGACCAGTCGGGGTGGATTGTCTTGAGGAGGCCGACGACTCCGGCAACATGAGGGCACGACATGGACGTACCGGATTCGACGTTGAAAGGGATCCGACGGTGGTCGATTTCTATGCCAGTTGGGCTAACACCTTCACTGTATGCAGCTACGATGCTCACTCCTGGGGCAGTGATATCAGGCTATGAAAAAAAAAAAAAAAAAAAACCTTCAAAACTTTATCGAATTGGGTTCGTTTGGCGGAATTTTTGTAATAAGTACAATTCCGAGGAATTAAATAATTGGAAAACTAGACTGATACCCCCTGTGTGTTTCTGAAATTATAGAAACGCTCCCTTAACTAAAACAAACAACATCAATACCTCTGCTCTTAACAAGGTTAAATTTAGAACCAAATTAATAACAAAAATAACCAAATTAATACCTTG